>ML769505.1:17566-188349 GCA_009733575.1 Gymnopus androsaceus JB14 | reverse complement strand
TTGTTTAATTTGTTTGTTTAACTCTTAATAGATCTTGTTAAAATTGATTTGTTTAAACATTGGAAGCTGGTATTTGAGGGTAGTATGTTTAAATATGTTTAATGTTTGGTGGGCATCTCCTTGGGTGTTTAAGTATCAGTGCACCGAATTACTGCACACCACAGCAGTTAATATTATGTAGTAATAAGTGACAAGCAGTATTCAATGAGGTTGCACTTCCCCCTCTCAGTCCCAATGTTTCCATACTCTTCTTGATTTCCTGCTCTCTGCCTCCATTTCACAAATGCTTCTACATTTCTGGCAAATTGTGGCAATCAGCTTTGGAAAACAGCATTGTATGAAGATGAAACCTACAGCAACTAGTACATTGTAACAAAGGGAGAAAGAAAAAAAATACAAGTTCGTTGAAACTTGAAACTTGAAAGTCATGCCCTTTATATGACTTCCTGATAGTTTACAGCATTGTTGATGACACAAGGAGTTGCTGATGGCAACCATCATTATGTTGAGGGCACTCAAGGCCATCATTTTGGTGCTACTCTGGCTGACAGCTGGACTAGCTCCAAAAAAGGAAAGTCCAATCATTCTCAAAGTGCCATCAAATGGCAACTGCAGCTTTGTTCTCTCCAGAGTCTCCAGAGTTCTCCAGAGCTCTCTGGAGACTTATTCAATTCTCTGGATGCTCCAGCAGCTCCAGCAAAAATACAGGTTTTGCTGATGTATGTGGCAAGTTTAGTAACAACTAGACACAAACACAAGATGTAACATACCAGCATCAATATCAAAAGTGACTTTGATTTGTGGGACATCCTTGGGAGCTGGGGGGATACTGACAAAGTTGAAGTTACCAAGATGTTTTTTTTTCACAAACAAGTTCACATTCACCCTGGAAGATCTTGACCTTGATGGCAGTCTGACTGTCAGCGGCAGTAGAGAACATCTAGGATTTCTTGGTGGGAATAGTAGTGTTACGGTTGATCAACTTGGTCATGATACCACTGAGTCTCAATGCCTAAGAAACATTAATGCACAAACCCACAAAAACATAACTTGAACATACCAAGAGAAAGAGGAGTAATCTCAAGAAGCAAAATCTTGATAACATTGCCAGCAAGGACCCCACCCTGGATAGCAACACCCTTTCATCATGGATAATGTTAGAGTAAATGATAGGAGCCCAGGATCATTGTTGAAATGGAGGCTGCATCCAATTGCCCTCACATTGACCATAGTGTCCATGTGCATAACTTGAAATATTGAAGGTGCTCTAGTAACCACTGGTGGAATCTTCACCTTCACTTTCTGACAAGTTTGACAGATATGACATGCTCTTACATATTCATATACATCATTCTCTAAACCTGGCCACCAAAATCTTTGACTCAGCAATGACTTGGTAGCATAGAGCATCCTATGACCCAGACTGTCATGAGCAGCTTTCATCATATGAGTTCTCTTCTCTTCTTTACTACTAACTTGTATATACCATCTGCACTTCTCTTGTACAATTTATCCTCTTTCAAGAAGTAATCTAGCAACCCTAAGGAAATTCTTGAATCTGAAATCATCCTCATATCCTTCTGGTCTTTTAGAAGTATCAGCTAACCGCTTTCTGATAGCACCTATAGTCTCATTTACATTGTTTGCACCCTTTTTCCTAGGTTTCTCTGTTGGAATATCAAAGGTAAATATATCTTATCAAACTATACATGGAATGCTTTCTTGTAGTCTCCACTTGTTTGTATCACCATCCCATGCACTCCACTGTTATCGTCTCGCAGACTCCACATAGTCTCTCACTGTATCCACCTACTCTCTTGTAGTACCCACTTTACCGTATGGACAGTAGCCACAAGTATTCACGCAGTAGCCACTTGCCTGATATATTGTTTGTACATAGGACTGTATACAAAGCCTAGTACCATACCCTGTAATAACACCATCGTCCCCCATTGATCTGTGTGATCATTACTACTAAGTCCTGTGTGGACTTACTGCTGCTACTTCCTATTTAGGAATATAACTTTAATAGGTTATGGGCCCCGGCCTTAACCATTGACGCATCTATTTGTGGACATAACCCTTGCTGATGTCACAATCTAGGCCTACTGCACCAGCAGCTCACAGAACAGCATCAGGACAAGCAGCAGCCGCCGCAGCATCCAGCAGTAAACCAGTGCCTCTACCATTACCATTACCAGCCACCGATCAGAAGGCACCTTGCGCTTTGAAAACTCATATAGCGGACAAAGACAAAACCCGCGACAGGTGGTGGAATCCAACCAAACAGAAGTGGTTTGTTTGTGTTAAACAGCCTTGCCCAAACCGGTACAATACACCTCACAAGGACACTAAATATACTGCAGAATTACCAGATTACGCCAATCTACCTGATATTGGTCAGGAACAATACATCAAAGTCGCAGAAAACAAAAGACAGGAGAAAAGACGTAGTGAATGTCTACATCAGGAAAAATGGTCTGGGCCAAGGATAGCCTAGGTAACCTAAGCCTCCTAGGTTACAGGGGCTGGACTTGGGATAGCCTAGGCAGCCTAGGCCTCTTAGGTTACCTAGGACTACCTCAGGCTGCCTGAGGTTTCCCCAGGGTTTCCCCAGGGTTCCTCCAGGTTTCCTCAGGTTTTCTCAGGTTTTCTCAGGTGACTCAGGTTGTCAAAAGTCTACCCCCTAATTCCTAGGTCATCCTAAAGGAGCCTAGGCAACCTAGGTGGCCTAAGTGGCCTAGGTGTCTTTGAGCTACCTTGAGGTTAACTTCAGGCCATCCAAGGCCCAAATAGTTTTTCCTGATGTAGCCGGCAAACAGAAAGCTGCAGCCTCATCTTCATCTAATCCCACTCCAGCACCTACTCCTTCACCAGCTCCAGTTTTGTTACCAAAACAAGAGCCACAGTAAACTCCACCTCCACCTCCACCGAATCCATCTCCACAGCCATCTCCACATCGAACTCCACAGCAAACTCCACAGCCCTTACCAAGTGATCTTCCACAAAGATCTCCACCCCCATCTCCATCAGATTCAGGATCTGAATCATCAGGAGCATTTGAATCAGATTCCGACAATGACAATATGTCTAAAGCACTAAAAGCCTTTGATAAGGTTACAACCTTAAAGTCGGATGGATCAAACTGGGACATGTGGAAAACTCGAGTGGAATTTGCAGCCAGATCTATTGGCTATCAACACTGTTTTGAATGGAATCCACAATTGACAAGTGATCCAGACACAACAGAGAATGATAGAGAAAAGGACAATGACCTTTTGAATGCTATCATTGGCAGATTATTGGATGGAATATTCCGAAGGTATAGGAACTACAACAACATGAAACGGTTGTGGGATAATTTACTTGCTGATTATGATTCCAAAAACGCTCTTACTGAATCATTTTTGCAAAGGTGACTTCACACTATGCGATGCACCAACCCATCCAAGGTCAATAAACATTTGGATGACATAATCAGCATCCAAGACGACCTCATGACAAGAGGAATCGATATCAACAATGATATATTTGTCAATACCATCATGTCCTCTGTCCCCGACACCTTCAAAGCCACCATGAATGCATTGGCTGTTTTCTCTCTGAAAGCAGACAAGAAGCTCAGTCCTGCCGAGCTTATTTCCACCATTCGTGCTGAATCAATGGTACACCAAATGTGACATGATCACAAGAGGGAATTGGCAATTTATGCCGGTAACAGGGGAAGAGGAGGTTTCCGAGGCCATGGAAATTCCTTTAGGGGAAATTCCCGAGGCAGAGGGAGAGGCTGCAGAGGATTGACGAGTTACCAAGACTCCATTTGTTACAACTGTGGAGGTAAAGGACACTTTGGAAATCAATGTCCATCAGAGAAATGCAGTCAGGCCAATGAGGCCAAGGAGACAAAAGCTCCTAAAGAGAAGCAGAAGAAAAAGTTGGATGGAAACTGGAGAGACAGGCCGAAGAACAACGAAGTGGCATCCTCATCCATGATTGAGGAAGTACCAGAGTCATCATGGGCAGCAATCAAAATTCCCGCTAAGCATGGGAATCTTGTTTTTGATTTTTCCAAAATAGCTGATAAATTCAAATTAGCTCTTTCATTGCCAAGCAATCCAAGTTGCATAATGCAAAACATCAAAGTCAACACTCCGCCACCTCTTACTCTTAATGATGAAGAGGAGGAAGAAGTATACGTCGATGTTGATCATGCTTACGCTGCAGCCCACAGTTACGGAGCAATTCTTTTTGACTCCGGATGCTCTACCCATATGATGCCACTCACCAACAAACTCAGGAATCAAAGGGAGATTCCAACACAAATTATTCAGGCTGCTAACGCGGAAACCTTCACAGCAAACATCTCCGGCACACTCCATCTGGGACTGCCAACATTTGAACAAGAAATAAGAATGTTAAAGCTCCCTAACACCTTTTTATGTCCAGACACTCCCAACACACTCATATCACTGGGAAAACTTGACAATGATGGTTACACCATCCACACTGCAAATGGTAAAATGACGATCAGAGATCACCAGGGAAAACTCGTGGGAGTTATCCCAAAGACTAACGGACTATACCAGATCCCATCAAGGAAACACGCTTATTCAACCAAGATTGGCAGATTGGTATCTCTTTACGAGGCACACTGCATCTTAGGTCACCTCAATTATGCTTACATGAAGCATATGTTCTGAGACAACCAGGTTTGTGGAATCAGATTGGATCCGAAGCAAATGGACAAACCAGAATGCTGCACTTGTATGCTTGGGAAAGCATCCAGGTACCCTATTGCTCAGGTGCAATCATCTCCCCGTGTGGAGAAGTTTGGAGACATCTTTCACAATTCACATGGATGTGTGGGGACCAGCACAAGTCAGGACAGTAAACCATTGCACTTACACATTGACTCTAGTTGATGAAGCAACTGATTGGTTGGAGGAGCCCCAAATGAAGTCAAAGGACGAGTCATTCACACAGTACGTGGTTCTCCAAACAGGTCTCCAAACACAGTATGGCACAACTGTCAAAGTTCTCCACTCTGATTGAGGGGGAGAATTTCTCAGTAACAAATTCACGGCATATCTGGAACATATTGGGACACGGCGATGTCTCACAGTACATGAAACCCCGGAACACAATGGTATAGCGGAACGTGCACATTGAACATTGCTTAATGCAGTTTGAAGTCTTTTGATTTCATCAGGACTCATGAAATGGCTTTGGGGATTCATGATAAAATATGCGGTATACGTTTGGAACAGGACACCAAAGAAAGCCATTGGAATAGCCACTCCATACAAGAAACAGTTTGGTATTAAACCGGATATTACTAATCTTTGCATCTTTGGCAGTATTGTTTATGTTAAGCAAGAAAAGGAACCCGGAAAATTGGAACCACAGGCCCAGGAAGGATGCTGGATAGGACTCAAACCCGAATCGAATGGTCACTACATCTACTGGTCAACACATCACACTGTCACAATGGAGAGGAACGTAGTTGTCTCTGACAGGCAGATCCAACCCATTGAAGGGGAGGATGGAAATTTGGGAAATTTAGAAACATTGGTCACCGAGTCGGAACAGCCTGTCATACCAGTTCCAGAAGAAATTGCCAAACCAATTGCACCAGACAAAATATCTGGCAAACGAGTCAGACAACCTACCAAGAAGATCAGGGACATCATTGAAGGACTTGGAGAAGGAAGTGATGAGTTGCGACATCTTACCGCATCTCTAGGTCAGGTAACATCAGAAATTGAATCTGATCCTTTATCTGTTGCAGAAGCTATGCGACGACCTGACAGCTCCAAATGGTATGATGCCATGAAGGACAAAATTTCCAGACTCCAAGAGCGTGGAACCTATACAATTGTCACTCCACCTCCAGATGCCAATATTCTTACATCCAAATGGGTCTATCAGACCAAAAAGGATGAAAGAGGTCACATTACAGGACACCAAGCTTGTCTTGTTGTACGTGGATTTAATCAGATCCCAGATGTTGACTACTTCCCAGACGAAACCTTTGCATCTGTCGCGAAACTTGCATCAGCCCATGCTATACTCAGCATTGGAGCTGAGAAGAGCATGATTATTCACCAAATGGATGTAAAATCAGCTTACCTTTACGGGAAATTGGACGGCAACAAGTGCATTTTTATGAAGGCACCTCTAGGCATTGATATAGGGGTAAAACCAGGTCAAACTTTATGGCTTAAACTCGCACTTTACAGACTTAAACAAGCCAGTTGACGATGGTACATGCAATTCAGGGAAATCATGACCCAACTGGGTTTTAAATGGTCTGATTTTGATCATGCTGTTTTCTATCGCACTAATCCCTTCACCATCATTTTCATACATGTTGATGACATGACATTGGTTACCAAAACCCTGGCCATCATGGAGAAACTGAAGAAAGATATTGGGGCTATAATTGAAGTTGTATATTCTGGAGAAATCCATTGGTTACTTGGGATCAAGATCTGAAGATCTCTCCATAACAGAACAATTCACTTATCCCAGCAGTCATACATTGATGCCATACTCTCTCACTATGGATTCTGGGATATAAAGCCACTCTCTATTCCCTTCAATCCCCACATTCACCTCAGCAAAGACCAGTCACCCAAAACGGTTGAGGATATTTCTTTTATGCGTGACAAACCCTACAGAGAGGCCCTTGGTGCTCTCCAGTACTTATCCGTTGCTACGAGACCCAACATCACATATGCAGTCTCTATCCTTGCTTGCTTTTCACAAAACCCTGGCATCACTCATCGGAATGGTGTACGCCTATCTCAAATACACCCAAGACTTTTGGCTCAGTACGAGCAACCAGGAAACAGTCCAAGGCTACACAGATGTGGATGGTATGTCCCAAGAGGACTGACATGCTATTTCTGGGTACGTTTTTATGTTGAATGGCGGAGCAGTATCTTGGTTGTCGAAACAACAGGATACCATTTCTTTATCCACCATGGAAGCTGAGTATATCGCTTTGACCCAGCAAAGGAAGCAATCTGGCTTAGGAATCTTTTATCGGAAATCTTTGGTCCCATTACTCATGCAATCCCTATCATGTCAGACAATCAGTCCGCCATTGCATTGGCGAAGGATGATTGTTTTCATGCCAGGACCAAACACATTGATATCCAATACCACTTCATCCGCTATGTCATCGAGGAAGGTAAAATTTGTCTTACTTACTGCCCTACCAAAAACATGACAGCAGACATCTTCACCAAAGCCTTACCTTCAATGAAAGCCAAACACTTTACAGCATCCATGGGATTAGCAAAGGTTTGAAGGGGAGTGTTGGAATATCAAAGGTAAATATATATCTTATTGAACTATACATGGAACACTTTCTCTTAGTCTCCACTTGTTTGTATCACCATCCCATGCACTCCACTGTTATCATCTTGCAGACTCCATATAGTCTCTTGCCATATCCACCTACTCTCTTGTAGTACCCACTTTACCGTATGGACAGTAGCCACAAGTATTCACGCAGTAGCCACTTGCCTGATATATTGTTTATACATCAAAAACCTTGTCCTTGATCATAACTTCTGCATTACCTTCTCCTTTTTTGGGAACCCAGTAACAGGCTGGTCAGAAAACCGCTGTCTCTGGATTGACGTACCTCCCTACTCTCCCTCTCCTCTCTTGGTTCATGTATCTGAACAATGGTGATACACATGCTTGCCCATTCGGAAATTTTAGGTGTTGGTTTTGTTGACTTTAGGCCTAACTCCTCTTGCTTGCTCTGGAGCTCCGCCGCTAATATCTGCATCAGCTTTTATTTTCTCGAAGGGCAAGATGAAATTATGTACACCTTTAAGCTGTTCATTCGATGGTGCTGTTAAATACGAATAATTACGTAGGTCGTCCTCCTGTTTTGCGGAAAGCCACTGCCCAAGGAATGAAAAGTCCGTTCTTTCTTTTGTGATGAAAATTTTCAAATAGAGCAAGTCATTATCTCGATTTTCGCGATATGCGAGGAGAAGGTCATCCGCATTGTCTCGGTATCCAATGACGAGCTCCCCGTTCGCATCCAGCGGCGAGGTAAGAGCGCCTCGATCTGGTGTATACCAAGGAACTATAATCTAGATCATCAGCTACCAATGTAGTCCACGAAACTCAATAACGCACGGATGATAAACCCTTCTGGGTCACACATGAAAATGTATGGCCACACTGGAAAGGCATTATCATTGCAAATTGTTAAACTGTACGGTCCTTTGGTTTGGTTTTCCTCCAACATCAGCTCAAGACGATCTTTGCCTTGAAGCAGGTCTTTGTCTATCGGAGTCCACTTCTTCCTATCGGTGTCAATCCTATGGAAGAGAAACCGCAGTTTCTTAGAGATTGGTGAGTTGGATGGAGATGGTGCCGCAATATGCCTATTGAAGCGTGCTGCTCGTCGAATATATCGCTGTATCTGGGAGGTCGATGATGCTTCAAAACTATCATCCCAATTCTTTCGTTGGAGCTTTGGGTCCGCACCGAGGCCATTCCACATGAAGCAAATTTGATTACCTTCTTGTCTCAACGTAACGTTTGCCTCTCCATCTAGTCCTATCTCCCATCCTGAAATTCGGTCCAGGACTTTAGTAGAATCTCCCAGCGCAATTTTTACTTTGGTGGCGTCACGAGGCTCCTCAACAGCATAGAAAAAGGTGGGGACATTTATCGGAGTCTGGGCGTTGTCTTCGCTGAACAAGGAGACTACTGAAGTGAGATCGTCGTTGTTGAGAGCAACGACACGGAGTCTCCCAGTAAGTTTGCCAAATTCACCCTCCACCATAATGTTTCTTTCGAAGATGCAGTATGTATCTCCCGGACGAACGTCGTGAGCTGCTCCCGCTCGAAGGATGATTTTCCCAGCTTTGGAAGTATACCCGGGTATCAAGGCTTAGTGGCCTTGAGGGGCTTCCGAGTTGAACAGAGGACGATCAACGTTCATCCCTATGCAATGGACAACGACATCATCCCTACAGAATCTTCAGCATGACAAGCTTCCGCTGGCGAAAATGACAGTACCTTGCTATTGTTGACTGCACCCGTTCTGAAAACTCCTCCGCTGTCATGGTAATTGACTGGAGCTGGCCGACTTGGGTGTTCACAACTTTAATTATTGCAGAAGTAAACACCCCGCCTTCCTCATTTTCCGCTGCCTTGTTTGGAAATATAACCGCACAGGAGACTGGCGTGTCCCAGTTAAAACAATCGCCAACGCAGTCAAGAAAAACGGTCTAGAAATTCCGAATCAACGCTAAACTAATAGAGTGTAGATAAAAAAAGGTGGCTCACGATATTATTACCACAGCTTTGTGATAATAGGTCAAACGCTTGCAAAAGCACCTTGTCCGAAATTCCGCCGTTTGTAGTGATATCGAAAGGACAAATAACTCCGACTGGAGGTCCTCCTCCATGATCACTCTTAGCGGAGTATCCCGAAAAGAAGAAAACAATGGGATCGTTTCGTTTCACCCTAGTTGAAAGAGATTGCAGAGGCCCCCAGAAGCTCCTGCAGAACCTTGCCCGAAATAGCGTCATTTTGGGTCAGATTTCAGCGAAATCCTTGTCTTATTATAGCGTCATTTAGTGCCCAAAACCTGAATCCTTGTCCGCCATAGCGTCATTTGAGCTGGCGCACCAGCGCCGAACCGAAATTTTGTACCCTTTTGGATCAGTTTTGGATGGTAACGTTCCTTGGAGGTGTCTGGAGAAGCATGATCAGGTATTCTAATACGTATAAGGCAATATTTTTGGATTTTCTGAGATTTTCGGCGCTCGTCGCGCAATTTTTGGAAATTCACGTGACAATCCTTGTCCGAAATAGCGTCAATTAGGCCGAGATCATAGCGTCATTTAGGGCGTCAGGCCGGGCAAGGTTCAGTAGGAGCTTCTGGGGGCCTGATTGCAGTTCGCAGAGGATTCCTTCCTTCGTGGCATCTGAGTCGGTTAAGACAGTGATGTTCTTCTCTTGAGCTCCAAGCTTGATTATTAGATTTTTCATCTTTTTGGTGTCGTTAACACTGTTGTTTAGAGGCTCGTACTCGGTATACTGGTTTATACCCACGAGAATGGCATGGATAGCGGGGTTAGTCATAGCCTCAGTTCCAGAGAGGAAGTGAGTTGGAAGTTGAATCGAATCTCGCTTAAGTATAACTTGAAATAGCACCACTGGCAGGTCCACAACTTTTCCACCACTTTTTCGTTCTTTTCTAATTTTGCCTTTTTGAATAAGCGGACCAGTAGAATTACACGATGTTCTCAAGTCACAAGTCAGCCAGGCGCTTGTCTAGGCTGATACTGAGCTCCTTGTGACCCTCAAGTAATTCAAGTCTTTCCAATGCTTATCAAGATTACGGTGACAAGTTCAACCTTTTATCGTCGCTCATGACATCCAGCTTGACTTGTTTGGATTCTTTTTTATAGAATGTATCAGTTTGAAACCAGATTACGAAGGTCATGGGAGCTTGACACTCGGGTACACCAAGGGCCCGAGGTTCGAATGTTTAGTAGCGCGGTAACATCTTTGGAAGATTGGAAAAGGCGCTGTGTTAAAAACGATGCTTATGAGCTAATGAACTTCAACCTGCCAATGGGTCTTATTGCTGCTTAAAAGCAAAGGTTTGAAGATGAAGACAAGCAAATGGCTCAACTTAGTTCCCTGGATAAATCCCGGAAAAGCCTCCCTTCCGACCTCTGTGATCACAAATAGTACATGTATTTAGAGTGCTATGCCACCTGTGCGCAATTAAAAGGCTTATAACCAGCGCTCATCATCGAACTAAGTACTATTCTTTGGTGTGAACATAGTAGACAGGCAGAACGTTCTGCTGCTTATGACCTACGACTTCACACGGCACATCCAGAGACTCGGTTTGAATCATGATAAGAGGACGTCTTTAGCTTCTGCCAGGTTTTTCCCGGCTCTTAACGCTAGCCCTCTTCTCATTCCACGACTGTTTCCGTCCTCAGATCGATGGCTCCAGCTCCTTACACTAGGACTACTTTGTCGCCGCACGGAGAGCGACTAAAATCCATTCCATTTGCCACTGTGTCGCCCCAGAATGGTGTGGAAACGCAAAAGCCAAAGTTCATACCCTATCACTATGTTGAGCTGCCGCCTCAGGTTGTTACAGAAAAGCAGGTAAACCTTTCTCTCTCTCTCTAGCAGCAAAAAGCACTCACGAACACCAACTTAGAAAGCCATACGGCTACTCAATGGAGGCCCAGCTACAAAACAGGCAGGTCCGTTGAACTGGTTTAAGGTGGGCTGGCTTCACGTCAAATAAAAGTCGCGACTAGAAAATCTTTCTCTAGGCCCGTATCTCCAAACAGTCTGGCACTTACGATTCAACGCCAGTTAATAACTTGATCGGCCCTTCCAAGGTGCCGATAGCGGGTTTAGGACCAGTACCGCTGGAGCCTCTATTGTTAAGAATTCCGGGAGAGGACCATGGTTCGGACGACTTGAACGCCACTTTCTGTACGGTGTCATTCCAACATATCGATGATGCCAAAGAGATTCGCGATGACAATGTCGACGTTTCCAGCCCTGGCAAGAATATAAACCTTCTGCTGATGCTCTCCTTGAGTCCGGGAGATCCTAAAGCTTTGTGCTTTACAAGCGTTAAAGTTTTGGTAAGCCTTTATACGGAAGGTAGAACCTCTCCTAATTAGTGCTCTATGTCGTCCCTGCTTAAGATTCTTCTGTAGACTACAATCCCGTTCATATCAAAGGCTGGGGTCCTAGATCAAGTCATGGCACTATCGAACAGACCAAGACAAAGGCACGCCACCTAAATTGGGGTGCTAAACTTTCCAAAAATCCATCTGCAGCAGTCGGTGGTGGAAAGGATTCAGCCATAGAAATGAAGCACGCTGCTCAATCAGAAGTAACGGTGGAGGACTCTCGCTATGAGAATAACAAAATTCGATGGATAGCACAACCAATGGAAGGAGTGGATACAAGTATAAAGCATTTGACTTGCAGCCTGGAGATCGACGCTCCTCTCCCTCTCATTGCAAAAGTTTGCATTGTCTATGAATACAAATTGTTGCATAAGAGGAGGAAGCCGTATATCATCAGAGTTCCGCGTGATACTTTGGAAGATGTTGAAATCAAATTATGCTAGGGCAGATACCTGTAAACCCTTGTACAAGTCGTATAAAGTAATTCACAACCATGTTTTGTGATACCTCAATTGCTGCTTCTTTCCAAAATAATGCACACGTCGTCTTGTTAGCGTGGCTGAAAGACAAAGAGGTACTTTGAGATACTTCAAAGCTTGTCGTAGAGAATTTTCCTTATTGCTATTTCAGCTTGAACCCACAAAGTAAAAACGAGAATGAAAACATACCTTCGCCACGCGAATAAAGAGTTCTTATCGACACCGAATGTAATGGTCAAGTATATTTCCCGTCGTCAATATGGGTAGTTTTAGTTTAAATAAAGGCATTTCGCATCACATCCGAGCCCCTTTGCATCTCAGAATGTTCGAATACGTGGGAAACATGCTTGAGCAAATCAAAGCCATGATTCGCCCAACGTAAGAGGCCGAAGGGATCAAGATCCAGTGTCGAGCTTGATAGACGAATCATGATGCGTCCGAATTCATCCTATTGACAACACGTCTAGCCGTGCATCAAAATAAACAATAACCAACGCTAAGACGAAGCTCGAAGCTCGATGAAAATGGAAGGGTGGCGATATACCAGCCATGGTGATCAAAGAGGAAGCGCTGATGGAAGCAAAATTCGCGCAGAACGCGCACAGATGAGTGGGATATTGATAGCTCAGCACGCCGTGTAGGCTTGCATGGACGACTGGGAATCGATGTATTGGTCGGAAGCGCAACAGATGGTTTGCGCACAGTGGCGCACATCAAAAGCGGAACGATCCATTAGTGTTTCTCTCCTCAATGGAGACACGTAGGCGCCATCGACGGCTTATTGGCATTCGTTTTAGGAGCAAAGTGATACGACAATCCTGCGTTCTTGGATAGAGAGCTAGTAAAGGAAAGGATAAATACCACACAAAATGAAAGATTATTTCGAATGGGCTCACGATACTTAAAAATAGAGAAAAAATAAACGAAACGAAACGCAAGTGAGAAAATCGAGGAAAAGTATGAAATATCGCAGAGTATCGGTCCCTGATAGCGATAACACACAGCGAAGGGCCTAGTCCCATTCCTATCCCTGTTCCGCTCTGCGAAATGCCCTACTGATGTTGCGAAATTCGAATATGAGCTAGACTTGAGTTCAAGAAACAGTAATCATTCGACGGAGTAATGTTTTTTTTCGGTGGAATCATCGTATTTGACCCGAGTTTGATACGCGAAGGTCTTGTGAGATTCAGAGAGGAGTGGTGAGCTATTGAAATCTCATGGAAGCTTGAACGAACAATCAAGAGAAGGCAGCCGGAAAAAGACGGGAAAATTTGCTTTGTCCTCGTGGGATTGATTCATTCTATTTCTTTCCTCGACGTTCATCATCGTTGCGCGAACTGTAGTAACGTCGGTACGTCCGGGCCAATAGCCTCGTTCTTATTTTAATCCTAACCTTTTTTTGCAGCTACACCGACAACTTGAAGTTTTCGGAAATCTCGGAATTGAACCATGTTATTACTTTTCCTTTGATATACCTTGCGCTGGTTATTGCATTAGACACGCAACCAAAGTTCTCCCATTCCTACGTCAAGAGTCATAAAATTCGTGCTCAAACGAAGCCGAGTGAAAATGGTTAGGCCTTCGTACAAGCGGGTTATCCAAGGAGATAGATGTAGGCAGTTGAGCCACCAATGGCGCGTTCAATTCCTTCCTCAAAAGCACATCGTATTCATTTCATTAAAAAAGGTTAATCTCCTATGAATAGAGCTGCTTCAAATTTGCCGTTTGCCAAAGCTCGACTCGGATCCTTTCTTTAGCTGCGAAGTCTCGTAATAATACAGGCGAAGAGTTTCATTGTGACGAAGGATGATCCTGTTTTGAGAGGTGAGTTTTATTTTACTTTGAAGTTGCTCTCTCGTATTTATCTAGCATTTGAAGCTTGCTTTGAGCGCAATTCCTCTTCATAATCACCTCAGTAATTCCATTCCAATCTGACAAGCTACATTCTCGTACGAACACACTTGGTGTATAAGTCAATGTGAAACCTCTACCATGAATCTTGAGCGCCATCTATGATAGGATCCTTCGACTTGAGTGCCCAAACTCTATTCTAATTGCACGCCATTGCCAAGACTCGGGTTTCAATTCAACTACCACAAGAGTTCCAGGACGTCCGTCTAATTTTTCACTTTTTACCCACAACAGGATTGGCGTAACAACTCTCAATTTTCTCCCTGTACTTTCTACGCAAAAGGGAGGTACAGTGGTGGTCGACATACATACCCAACTGTGGCGAGTTGGACGATTGAACGATTCCAGAAGATCAAGCAAGTTGAATCAAAGTCAGGAGTCGGGAGCCATGGACGATATTGGGCGCCGGGTGAAGAGGCATGGAGCATAGAGCGAGATACGTCCATGTCTATCTATGTCTGCGTTTACTTACTTAATCCTAGAGTACTGGTTTTTTCCGTCCATAAGCTGACTGCGATATATAGGCGCGGTTAGTGGTAGTACAACCAGCCTCCGACGGCGCCAATACCATAGTATTCCCTAATTCCCTGTTCCTAAACTCTAATCAACCAACGTACACGTCGCTTCTAACGAAACGGACCCGCTCCTTCCTTGCACCCCACTACCGCAGCAACATCGGACTCGTGCACGGGCCAGTAACCAGCCCGTAATACTCGTCTCAAGTAAAGGGTCGTCCCTTTCTATCTCTATGGCCATCTACTCAATGTTAACCTCTCCCATAGGCTTAACTAGTACTAACGATGCTTTCCTGTACAAACTCCCTCCCACCACCCGCATGCCACCTCCCACCTACTAGTACTACCGTGACTCGGAGGCATAACGCGCGCCTTCTCCTTGACAAAGCACCTTCCGGCGTCCTTGTACTACAGTCGCCGACACCAAGGAATACTAGCAGATTCGCTTAACGTTCAATGCTCAGCCTAGTGAAGACGTATTTCGTAGTCCGCGGCGTGCACTGGGTCGAGGGCGAAAAAGAGGAAAGAAAGGACTTGGTACTAGTATGTACTTGCAACGCAAACAAATTTGTACTGTCTATCTTAACGCGTTATGTTTAGCTTTAATCTCTAAGGCTTTGCGAACATGGATTTGATTTCAATTTGTATGCGCGTATGGGCGAAAACCCAGATGTATACTGCTTTTAATTCAGGATGCAGGCTGGCACCCGAAGCAATTCTGAGTATGGTTAGATTTAGTTAGGAGATGCTGTGATGGGCGGGTAAAAGGAGCTGATAGGATGTTAGTGGTCACTGGTGTGGAAAGTTGAGTGACGATAGGAACGGAAACCGAGTCTAGCCAGGCCAGGGAACGAGAGAAGGTAACGATATATTGTGAGTGCTTTCAGCCTGTGAACAAAGGTGTGCAAGAGTAATATCAGATAACAGGAATCCCTTTGAGCGCCCTACTCAATGCTATTATGATTGGCGGTTAATGTAGCAATGACATAAGTGAGATGCAGTGTACATGCAGCGTATGCAGGAAGGAAGAAGGAAGTGTATTCAAGACGGATGCCAAATCGTCGCCAAAAAGACCCTTGCATTTGGCGGAGCACGTGATACTCCCACATCATATCCGGGCGTCAAAGCGGATTCAAGTTTCAACGTTCGCAAGTTATAATACAGTAGTTATACTTGCCTGAGTACCTCCAAGTTGCACAACAGTGTGTTTATTTTCGTGACTCTGTAGAATACTACTAGTTGCAATAAAGTATAACTTTGTCAATGTCTTTCCAAGTTTGTAGATTGCTTTCAATCTGCGACCGAGCTCGCATTGGACCATCTCTGGGGCCTTCCAAAGCTTCGAGTGGTTTGGAATATACAATAGGCACTTTTTAAGTTAAAGGCCGTCTTCTATGGCCTTGAGCTCAAGCATTATTACAGTAAACATGCAGTTTCACAATTGACACTCGTTATGTAGGGGTCCTGTCTCAGCTATGTAGCTGCAAGGTAATGCTCCAAATATAATATGTAACGATAATGCGACTGGGAGGTAAGTACTCAGACAATAACTTGCGAACTTCGATTGTTGAATCCGCTTTGACGCCCGGATATGATGTGGGAACATCACGTGCTCCGCCAAATGCAAGGGTCTTTTTGGCGACGTTGATGCCAAATCTCCAGCAAGGGATCTCTACAGCTCTAGCTCAAACACTACTTATATTCTTAGGCTGTTCCTCATCCGTGTCCTTTTCTTGTCCCTACCCCATCCAATATGGCGCATCCGCCTCAGTAAGGCGTCTCCATTGCATCTTTTTGTGCATCATAATATTGAATAAGCTTATTGCATAGGATTTTCCCTGCCGCTCACAATTTCAGTATAACAGGCCCTGTCTTTAACAGCAACAGCGTATCTACTAGCAAT
Organism: Gymnopus androsaceus JB14; assembly: GCA_009733575.1. NCBI lineage: Eukaryota > Fungi > Basidiomycota > Agaricomycetes > Agaricales > Omphalotaceae > Gymnopus > Gymnopus androsaceus. The sequence continues at coordinate 171,823 of ML769505.1, read as the reverse complement.
CAGGCCCTCCTGTCGATGATTCAGTCAGCGCTCCATGCAACTCAGATCACACCTCCCAATTCAGTGCAGACTAATTCCGTACAGGACAACATTGCGGCAGGGAACAAATCCGATTCAGCAGTATATGCACGTCAATTAATGACTGAAAAGCGAGGATATCCTCTATGGAGGCCACAAGACCACGACCCACGCCTACCGGATATCTACAAACAAAATGGAGTCCATATCGGAGATGTTGGAATTCTAAATGAATTTGGAGGGTTTGACTATCTGTTTAATGCATGTCATCCAGCGGATCACCCATTAAATGAGGGAAGAGTCCCGAAAGATTTCAAGCATCTGGAAATTGATAATGGCGACACCAAAGAGTCTCCGCAAGAATTTGAATCAGGATCTTATGTAGAAAGTAAACCCTCCTGCATAAGCAAAACCATTATCTCTGGGCAACATCCTCCGTGCGTCTAATAATTCTTGTATATCACCATGCTATCTCATTCACATCTCACATTGTAGCGGGGTACCAGAAGAAGTTGGGGCTGGGTTATCATTCAGCTCCTCAGCTACCAATGGCGCTTTGCTCATCCTACCAGAAGGTGGCAAGCGAACTGATCATGAGCAGCTTGCCAGGTTCTACGAGTACGCTGCAGAGAGCGCCCAATCCTGGTATGCTCACGTCAATGAGCCTCTGGTCGCGGAGTGCATAACGGTGCACTCTATCTTGTTACAGGCTTCGACAAGGCACGGGCCTGGGGAGTTGCGTCTTTCACGGATGCCAATCCAGGAAGTGTAACTCTAGAATTTATCCCCAAGGTACCAACCAATGCAGGAGGGCCACCGAAATACTGGTTCCGTAGACGTGACTGTGTTTCAACATCAAGCGATGCGGACAGGCTTGGAAACCAGTCCGGATGTGTTTTCTTGCGTGGATTCAAAATCGCGGTTCGACACAATCCATTTACGAAGATTCCCAAACTTTGCGCGTCTGTGAAATACATCTCTGATCTCGATGCCGATGAACTCTCTCCAAAACCCAAGACAATCGGGAATTTTTCTACATCGCAATCTATACCACGACAGCCACATCAGACTTCTTCTGTCCCGTCCAATGAATATAGTGTTTTGCCCAATCATGTATGTCTCTACTCAATGATCAGAGCTCTATCTTAGCACTTAGTACTTTGCTCTTCAGATATATCATCCATCGGATGTAATTAATGCTTGGGTTTTGAGTAATGTGCGTGTTAAACTTCATTGATAGAGCGTATGGCAATTCATCATACTTATCTGACTCTAGTACGATGAAGTAGGGGTTTCAATCACCCATGATAATGATTGGACCTCTGTCATTCGGGATGTACGTTGTTCCTTATAGAATGAATGCATTCACTAGAGTTAACTTGTATCAGGATGAAGAGGAGATGCCATCAAACCAAGAGCTAATTCATCGCATCAACAAACATCTCAAACTTATGAACGGCCGTGGTATGTGAACGGATTTTCAAAGAAAATGTTCTAATTTTATGAACAGGTCTGACGCATGCACGCTTTGATCTCCACACTCAAGCGAAGGGACCAGCTTTTGAAAATATGTTTTTGTCCACGGACCCATCCTGGTTTTGTTCATCCGCACCCACTACTGGCACTCTATCCGATGAGGCATGTAATTATCTCACTGAATCTTTACTTTATTCACTAAAATCTAGGATGTGCTACAGCGTGCTCAACTCGACTTAAAAACAACTTCATTTTCTTCTCAAAACTCGGTCAAGGCTCTTACGCTTCTTGAAGAACATCGGGCAGCATTAATAGGGAACGATCAAGACTGGGGTCAAATGCCATCGGCTTCCGCTGTGGTTCAGGTTGGTTCTTCTAATTTTCTTTGTCGGTCCATCTTTGATTTTTTGGAAGGAATCGAAAGTGAACGAGAGCTCTTCTTCCAAGGAGATTGAAGTAATCGAATTGAGCTTCGATTCTGATTCTCCGCGAACAAGCAACGCTGTCATAGCGCTTTCAAGTTCCCCAACTATTTTGAATGCGTCAATAGAGGAATTTCCTCAAAGAAGAGCGCGTGTCGAAAACGTGATCCCTCTAACTAGGGGCACTCATTTCGTGGACTCCTCTTGTTTCACGAACGATCTGGCTTCTGCGATTACTGCCTCCCCTCATGCGGCCGAAACTACCAATGCGAGTCTCGTTTCTCCCCAAAAGCGAGATGAGGGGCCCCGTGGCTCTATGCAACCTATAGCTGCAGTCGCTTCAGCAGAAGTAGCCGATGAAAATGTCGCTTGGAGTAGAGGTGGACAGCTAAACACATCCCGCTCCATTTTTTCCTTAAGGAAGAGACGAAAGGATAATTCGGACGACGAGAGTAGCAGCGAAGACGATAGACCGTTTGTCGCTGAACCTCAAATGCCAGAAAAGCAGAACCAGAATCGAATCAGCTTCAGACCGGCATCAGGTTTAGCCCTTGGGAAGAAAAAGGCACCAGCCGCCTCAGTCAGTACCGCGCATATAGCTGTTGGCTCTTCCCATGCGTCATCTTCTGCAACTCGCAGGAATCAGCTCGAAGAACGACACATAGCAGTCATGGGTGACCAGGAGGCAGTCGGTACCTGTCGGGCTAGTTCTTTAGCCACAAAAACCCAGTTGTCATTGCCATCTTCTCCGCGAAAGAGAAGAAAGCGAAGTGCGAGCGATAAAGGGAAACGGGATAATGAATATGGAGAAATACCTGAAATGGGGCTGGGAGGACAGGGAGTAGATGTAACGCCGGTCGTTGCGACCACAGTGCCGCCGTCCCAACTGCAATCGAAGTCAGTCTCACCAGCTTTGGGGTCCTCAGCATCGTCATCATCATCAATGTCGTTGAATTCATCCCGAAGTCATAACGATCGAGGGAAAAATGGGGGACTAGTGGAAGTAGAATTCAGCTGTGATGATGATGGGGAGCAAAAGCACTACGTAGTTGGAGTTGATGTTGAGGAAAGGGCGGAGATGGCGTACGAAGACAGAGAAGGAAGTGGAGATACGTTCAAGAAGTTGCCCCCTGTTTCCCAACATCCGCACCATTCTTCTTCTATTGAAGCTTCAAAAGCATCAGATCTCGATTCCTTCCGGTCGTATTCTCGCTATTTTCTTGTTGAATGGCGCCGCTGGTGAGCAGTAGTATTTATTCCTCCGCCTACACAGACATATAACTGGCATTGGTAGCTATGGAACGGCGGTTCTACCGCCCTGCTTCGACGTATGGCGTCTTCAACCAAGTGAATTCTGGAAAAGCCAATTGGCTCAAGCATGTTCGTATTTTTTGCTTGCCTACACTTGCCCAATTGATTAGAGGTTCGCCATTAGGGACACAACGGAATGCCCACCCGATTCCCATCAGGAACATGGCAACAATGAGACATGTTGAAGATACTACAGGCTCGTGAGTAGTTGAAGACAATTGGTTCTAGGAGGAGACTTGCCTGATATATACTGCTTTAGGTATTCGCAACCCCTGCCTCTCGCTCTACCATTGGTGTCGGGTATGGACTGTTCTGTAGGACCTTTCGCTGCTTCGACTCCGAGCATACGATCCTACCATCACCGATTGCCTTCCTTGAGCCTATCACCAGCAGCTATATACCGACCTGTAGCACCTTCCGCTGCTTCCACTTCGAGCATGCGATCCCCAGCACCAGATGGATCCTACTATCAGTCCTATCCCCAATCGCTTCCCTTGAGCCCATCATCAACAACTATGTACCGACCTGTAGCGCCTTCCGCTGCTTCGACTTCGAGCATGCGATCCCCAGCACCAGGTGGATCCTACTATCATGCCTTTCCCCAATCGCCTCCCTTGAGCCCATCATCAGCAACTATGCACCGACCTGTAGCACCTTCCGCTGCTTCGGCTTCGAGCATGCGATCCCCAGCACCAGGTGGATCCTACTATCATGCCTTTCCCCAATCATCTCCCCCGAGCCCATCGTCAAGTAGGAGCTCAAAGAGTTTTATTTGTAACATCTGCTTCGCGAAGTTGGGAGCCAAACAAAGTTTGCAAAGTAAGCGTTAGGCCGTCGTGCTGTCTTCCCAACTGACAAACAAACAATTTGCTCCACCAAACAGGTCACATTCGTACTCACGGCAAAGAGAAAAAGTTTATCTGTTCAACGGGTTGTGGGACAACTTTCCCGTACTCGCAGGCTCTTCGGCGCCACCTTAGAGAAGGCAGATGTCCCCATAGTCCCCGCGCACCACCGAACTAGCACTCACCACATCGAACAGAGCCCTCGCTCTCTGCATCGTTTTCCGTTTTTTTTTTTTTTTTTTTTTTTTACGATTTCGGTACCTTTTTCCCCTTGAAGTTGTTATATTGCTTTCTTTACGATCAACTTTCGAGTCTTGTATCCAGTCGTACATATCTTATGGTACTTTATAGTACTTACCCATCATTTATCTGTCCTTCCTTTATTCTTCATTGGTGATTGATCGATCGATCTATCCTACGTCCCATTTCTTCAGTTGATGTTGAAGTCGGCGCGAGTCTCCTCCGAGTTCAATAAACGCACTATGATTGACGGTGTTCAGCGACGTGTTCGGTTGAGGATTCGGTATTCTGCTCATATGAAAATTAGCATGATATGGTGGCCCAAAGTGTGAAAAAATAAATTGTCGCGCGCTCATCAATTATCATATGCGCTACTTACAACTCACGCGCGCGCGACACTAATCACGCACGCTACTTAAATTGACAGAGATATAGCCAACTAGTGAGATAGCTCCGAAGTTCTGTTGCCCAAGTAACCCCACCAATTCTATTATAATGATAGCCAAGATAGTACAGGAATGATTCAGGACTTCAGAATCAGAAGCATACATACAGACCATAGATGATGTGTAATCTCTAGGTTTCACCCCTTTAACATGCTCTGTTCTCAGTACTGTTAATGAGTTTCTTTTCATATTGTTTTATTAGAGTCAATCTGTTTCTCTACACTGTCAAGTTCTGGATAGTACTTCAAATTTTTGCTTACTAGGTACAAAAGTTGTCAATGAGGAAGGGATGCTCTTTTCTTTGTCAGTTTTGATTCAATTTTCTTCATCCAGGATGTATTTTAAAGTGTAAATATACACTATAGGTAAGCCTACTACCCTCAAGCCTGCTCTTCACAAGGCTGACTTCTGATCTACAAGGACAAAAATGCCTTTTCAGATGTACTAAGGAACTTACTGACAACTGTGAGGAGGTGCATCCTGTTTTGAGTTTCATTTAGGGGACCTTCAACTGAAGCATAAATGGATACTATAGACAAGGCCCTCTCTTACCCCTCTATTGAACACTCACTCTCTATGTCCCAGTGGCAAAGCTGCAAAGGGCACACTCATTGCTGTATACAGTATAATTGTTTAAAGTATTAGTATTGTTACTGTAGTACAAGTAGTAAGTAAGTACTCTGGACTCTGAAGTCTACCTGAATCTACCCTGCAGCCATATTATCTATATAGAAGATGCCGCTTTGGAAACAGAGATGTATCTAATCAAAGAGACTGGATCCTCACCAGATTCTCGGAGGAACCGGAGCGGGGATACCGGCAGGTATACGTCATCAATGAAGCTCGGCAGTAAACGGCTCTACGTAGTCATGTGAAACAGAATCGTAAGCATTATTACGTCTTGGCTCCTTACTCAGATTATTGGGCTCTGCCAGAATGCTGCCAGAGCCCGATTTGGCTCTGACCCGTTCTGGTTCTGACAGCCGTTACAGTCGACTCCCTTGTAAGGGATAAGGCATACGCTCCTGAAAGGCATTTTTGGCAGAACTGGGTCTTTCTGCAGGGAAAAAGGCATACTACCGGCAGCTACCGGCATACCGGCTAGGGCTTACCTCATACCTTCCTTTTTCGGAAATTAAATCATTGGCTTTGTTGAGCGCGGAGACTTGACACAATTATATGCGCGCGCGTGAGTTGTAAGTAGCGCGTATAATAATTGATGAGCGCGCGACAATTTATTTTTTCACACTTTGGGCCACCATAGCATGATATATAATACACGCACGAATCACGATACGCGAGAAAACCGACTTCTAGCTCTTAATGAGCACTAGGTGTTGCAGTTCTACGCGATTCGTGAAAAGCTAACGAAAATGATTAGGGAAAAGTATCTGGATCCTACAGCACCGAGTTCGATGCGCCGAACAATAGTCGGTTATGCATTCGCAGGAACTAGGTAAAATCCGAGCTTGATGGAAAAATGGGCGAAAGAAGAAAGCCTAACAGGTATCCAGCTTCAGCTGTCAGTGTCCCCCACAAAGTGCGGAATATAGAGTATTCGCGAAATCCGGACGTGTTGGACATCCGCTCGAGGACCATCAATGGTAGATATTGTTTTGTTTGAAGAAGGCCAGAGGGGCGAGGCTACGATTCTCCCGAGGCCTAATTTTTGGGTAAATAGGGTTTGGGAAGAGAGTCTGGCATATAACTTGCTGTAGAGGTTGAAAGGATCCAGGTCCAGTGTGGAGGTGATGACTTGCCGTAGAGGCTGAAGATCCAGTGAGAAGGTTGATAGACGAATCATGACGACCGCCAACTCCTGTTGGAGCAACAAGCGTATGCTGCTACACCTCCGAGTGCTCAGAGAACGCCAGAATTCAAGTCCGAAATCATCCTGGTTTGTAAATTGACAACACGGTCTAGCCGTGCACTAAAACAATAACCAGAACTCGTTCGGAGGGGCAGCACTCATGGAGGCTTCGCGCAGGTTGGGGAAGAATGTGCATAGATGAGTGAGATATTGATGCCTCGACACACCATCATCATGGTACGCTTGCAGTTGATCGATGTATTAGTCGGAAGCGCAAGAGATGGTTTGCAGGCACGTAGATGCTATCGACTAGAAAAAATCCTGCGTTCTAGGAAGAGCTAGTAGGGGGATGAATACCATACAAAATAAAAGATGATTGCGAATGGGCTCAATGTGCAACCTTCAGTGCCTCTTCGACATCCTCTGCAACGACCAGCCGTTAGTCCCATTAAACCGTGTACATCGGACTTGATGTTGAATGTTGAATGCCGAGTCTTCGTTTTCGCTGCAAGACATGTTTAACAAAAAGGAAGCTCAAAATAAAGATATAGCGGCGCGGTGAAAAAGGCAAGCGCCTAATGATTATGGGCGTCTATAATTACTGCGGTAACTGCGCTAACCTTCTCTTGGGCCTCTGCCTGAGTGTCATCTTTGTGGGCGGCTCAATTCAACACAGTACTGGTATCGCAGCATTCTTCTGCTACGGAATGTTGTCATCATCACACAACACGTTTTGATATACTCAAGGCCAGAGGAATGCTATAAGACGATTACCCACTGTTGGCATCTCATCAACCATGTCATCCTATCGCGGCCGTCCTTCCAACTTTTCCAATTGGAGAGACAGTGCAGCTGTACCTGTAGCCTCTGATCCCTCTACAAAACCATCCTATCCCATTATTCGCGGCCGTCCTTTGAACTTTTCCAATTGGAGAGACCGTGCAGCTGTACCTGTAGCTTCTGATCCCTCTCCAGAACACCCAGATGATCGTAATATAATGGATGGCTTGCTTCCAGTGCCTTCCCAAAGATTGAAGGTTCCGGTAAACAGCACTCTTCCTGACGGTTCAGTGAAGATTGAAAATCTACAATATATCGCCTCTTACAACTGGATTAAAGGCCCAGGAGACCAGCCTACGATTATTGTCCCAGGTAAGCATATCTGTTAATTCCCGCCTCTTGCTTTCCGAAGATCTCCTCTTTAATTAATACCTTCTCAACACCGCATAGGCTCACCCCCGGAATGGCAGAACATTGCGCCTCCATACACAGTAACTGCCGATACGGGCAAATCCTTCGTAGACCAGAACGGCCATTGGCTTCCTTCTGCGACACTAGCGCCTCTCGTCGTAGCTGTGAATACACAGCAAGCAGAGACTGGCAATCCATCAAATTTCGATTGGTCCTCAGTCGATCTTGTTACAGATCGTAATGGGCTGCGAAAGCTTTTACGCTGGATTACCGGTCCTACTGAAGAGAGAGAATCAATGCGTACGATCAAGGACTTTCGTATTGATATGCAATTAGCTGGGGAAAAGACGATGCTCTTTAATCGTTGGGAGAAGAGAACCGAGGAAGAGTGCTCTGGTTTTACGTTTGGGTACAACTTTGAGAAAAAGACGACTGTACCGGCGAACGACTGTGAAAAGAGTACAGGGCATCATAGAATCATACAATATGTACGCGAGCTCCCTCTTCTTCCTATGTTCCAAGTCGATCTCACAGCTCTTGCACAGGACTTGAATGGTTTTAAAATCGTGGTGAGATTCGAGGTAGATGCTTGTTTACCTCCAACGGATCCAGTCGTAGACCGAAACGAATCTTTTGACGTAGACCAACTTGCTTCTACGTTGGCTACGACATCGATATCCTCTCCACAGCGTCCCCAGAGCACCAAGTTCACTTCAATTCCGGTGGGCGCAACTCGTATCCTTCAAGTTGCCAAAGGCGGTTCAGTCACTCCCCAATCCTCTCTAATCGAACTAACCACTCGCTCCCAAAGACGACTTGCAGATCTCCGATGGGAAGAATCTTTCCCTCAACTCTTCCTCTCGCAGACTCCCTATCACTATCTAGGAGTGCATCAATCCGGCCGATTCGTTGAAGTGCAGAAACGGGATTTGGGGAAGGATCCAGAGCTGTTGAAGGCGGAGAAGATGTCTGAGATGAATTTGAAGAAGCTGAGAGTTGCGTTGGAGTTGATTAGGGAGATTGTTGTTGATGCTGGGGAGGAAGGAAGGCTGAGTCTTGTCTGTAGGGATGGGAAATTGGAGGTGTATGAGCGGAGAAGCGATACGGGCTGTTTACCGGAAACTTTCATTCGTCAATTCCGAGCTCGCACTTGAGCTTGAGCTGCGGCGAAGTTCAAAATATTTCATGTGTATATTTCAATTTTGTATTTTATTTTGATACAAAAAAAGTCTTCGAATGAGAATGAGTAAAGTACACGAAAAAGTCAAAAGAGGTCACTACGATCTCATTCAATAACCCAATGGCATCCGTAGCTCGCCCAGTCGCTCTTTTCCGCCGGCGGAAACTCCTTCTCTGGGTCAACTACGCACTCCCGTTTAACCTTACCATCTACAAGGAGCCTAACAACTCTGATTCGACCAGATAAAGCCCCGCTCGAACACATTGTGCCAATCAGGTGCTCCTCCATTCCTCGTTCCGCATCTTCCACCACAATACTGGGCACTCTAAAACTTTGGCCATCGTATGGATTCGTATAGGTCGTGCCAATGCCGCTGATGATTTCAATAGACAAGGTGTCTATGCTCCATCTCGAGCTACTGCCGCTACTAGAATCCACTCTGGGCTCGGATGTGGAATTTTTGGGCAAGCCCAACGGCCCGTGCAGCAGAAATCGCGCGATCATGTTGCATAGCTGCTTGGTCAATGGACCGGGCCCGATTGTACCCCACCACCAAAACCGCGTCTCGGATTGAATCCTAAAAGAAACGCGCATATTCCGGCATTTTGATTTGGTGAGGGAAAGAGAGGAGGGATTTTCGGGTCCGCTCGGGAATGGTTGAACATTTGGCATAACATAAGTGCATATGGGAAGCACCACCCATTCCGCCCATATCTCCTCCGCATCCTGACGAATCCTTTTCCATGAGTTTACATTGTCCAACGACAACGACAACGACAACGACCGTGTCTTGATAACTGCAAGATCAAGCTCAAAGGACACACCACCGTGTCTATCGATGGACTCGAGCATTTCAGTATAGACTTGTCGACAAGCGTACATGAGGCCTGAACAGGAACCTCGACTGGATGGGATTCGCCATCGTAGCGTGCAAAAAGTAGCTGGTGGATTAGATGCGTCTACGAGATGCGGAGGAATGGATTGTGGGGGTGTTCCAGTAGTCGTAAAGAGCAATGCAATATCATAGATCTGATCGCGGAGCTCGCGCGCGAGCTGAAGAAACGTAGGAGGATCGCTGGCCATTCGTGTTGGAAGTAGCAGATAAAGCGTTCCACTGTCACGAGCGCATCGAAGCCCGGCCCGTATCACTGTCAAATCTAAACGAGTGTTTTGGCTGGTAGCAGTTGGGCAGCAGCGCTAGGGCTGCAGTGGCATTGTTGAAGAGTCGTGCCATGTCACTGACCTCTGTAAGCGTGCGTAGACTTGAGATTTGTGAAATGGAGGCCTATCGAGAGCTTGATGAGTCAAATACCTACAACAACATATTGTCAGCAGGAGCCAAGTACCGAGGTCCATCGCCACACCTACAGTCCTAATATCTCTTCGGCGGCGAAGCTCCAACAGGCATTGTATGATTTTCCAAGATCGAATAATTGTGAAACCCCGGAATATCACATCGACAAGAAAATGCTTGGCCTGAGCTCCGACGACATCATCCTCTCTCGGTGAGGGTTTGAGAGAGGACGACAGGATACCAATCGTATTGCGTATTCAGTGACACCCTAGGGGCATCACTGGCTGCGGTGGTGAAGGATTTTGATTGTGTCGGAGTTGTACGACGGCGAGCAAGCGAAAGCGTTTAGAGTGTTGACGAGGTTGCTTTCCTTCAGGACTATGTAAACCAGCGCGGATTTTAAGAAGCAGTTAGACATACATACTTTTCATCAATATTGCTGAACTTCGGCGGTCTCGTCCTTTTAGCGGTCTGCTTTGCAATTCCTCGTAGGCTCATTCATGGTCGCGATATGTAGCCAACAATGTATCAAAGATTTTCTATCATCTGTAGGAAGAGCTAAAATAAAGAGTTAACTGAGATGATTGAGAACCTTCTGATGAAAATACACACCTCGAGCTCAACTCGCTTCAAAATATCTGCCAAAGACCCCCTCAAAAACATATCCTAATCGTCGGAAACGTCGTCCTCTTCCTCAAATTTTAGCCTTCCGTCTTTTACCCTGATTTCAAGTTGTCAGAAGTAGCCTGAAATCTCGTCGGTCATATTGCAATAAGGACATGGATTAAGCAAAGATAGAAGCGAAAAAGCGGAAAAATGGCGCCGATGCAAAAAGAACCTCAAGCGCCCACTAAGCGCCGGAGTAATAATGGGCGCTTCGAACGTGATACTGTCCCATTTCATTCAATTCAACAGTCACGGGTCACGGGCTCCTGAAATGTCACAGTGGTCATGGGTCACTGTGCAAAATTTGTCCAAAATCAACAGCTTTGACCGGGTTGAGTCCCAGTGAAAAGTGACACCTCTGAGATCGAGCACAATGGAGGGAAAAATGGCCTACGAATTTTCTTGACAGTGCTCAATCAACCTTGACCTGGCTTGACAGCTGTTTCGAAAAACGGAGGCCACCTCAAGAAAAAGCAATCGATGCAGCCAACCATTCAGTTGCTCCTTATTTCAATTCATTGACCTACGGGCCCCACCAGAACTGAATTGCTCTCGTCACCTCAGGATTTTTGGAGGTGGCCTCCGTTTTTTGAAACAGCTGGAAATTTTGCCAAACTTTCAAGCCAGATCCAGCACAGGCTAGGGAAACTAATTGAAGTGTTTTGCCTTGACAGGGCTTGATAGGATGTTCATGTACATTATTAATAGGTAGCTAGCTGCTACTGTAGTCAATTGCATGCTTGTTGCTCTATAGCTTATATCAATACAATCTTTATTTTTCATAGCTTTCATAGGTACATATGTAGAGTACACTGGTTGATAGAGTATTGATATCAAAACATGGTTACAGTATCAGTGATTATACTAAGAAGCTATCAAGCATTTTGTTAAGTAATTGTAGTGTTCAAAGGGTCAAGAACGAAGACTTACAAGGTACTGCAGCTTCCAAGGCTGTCCCAGTAGCTTCAAAAACCTTCTTCAGTAGGCACCTTTCCATGGAGAATCATATCCGATTGGCAAATTGTCTACAACAAGAAGTCAGAACTGGACGTATCAAATGTGACATCAATACACATACTTTCCATTTGTTAGGTCGCCAATTTTCACTGCTTTGATCTTTGCCGGAGCTTTGACCTTGGATTTCAAAGGAGTGGATGGTGGCACCAATGCTGGTGTATCTGAGACCAATGAAGCTGGTGCTGGCATAGCCGATGACAGAGCTGGTGTCGGTGTAGATGTAGTCATAGGTGTAGGTGTAGAGATTAATGGACCTGGCAATTGCGAGACCGATGGACCTGGAATTGGTGTAGACAACATTGATGAGGAAGGTTGTGCTGATGTAGAGATGGGATGCTCTGGAGGATGTAGAAGTGCATGCATAGCTTCCTCATCAAGATTATCCCCCTCCCCATTGTGGAACAATGCTGAGCAAAGAGCATTGATGAACAGCATTTCCGAGAGCAGTCATTTATCAACAAGATTAGGATTTGCTGGTAGATTGACATGTTCAGGAGGTTCAAGAGCCAGATTGTTGCATTTGGGAGGGATATTTCCATGTTTGGGAGTATTGAGTTCTTCATTAGGCTGGAATATAAAATCATTGTCAGTAATTGAAAGTTATCCAGTACAAAGCCACATACATTTAAGAACAGTTCTCCATTCTACTCATTCCCAGATCCCTTCTTTGGTCAACGGCAAATATGCGTAGAACGATTAGTTGAGGCTGCTGAGCTAGTGTTGGGCTGATTGCAGTTTGGTGCAGTTCATCTCGAGACACTTTTGCGGACCATGCAGTATTGAGCACAATTGCAAAACCATTCCTGTATGTCTTTAGGCATTGGGAAAAGAGTAAGGTTCATGGGACTTGTAAAGTGTTTATGTATATTACAAATATACAGTAAGTGATAAGAGTTTTCTTCCTGTTGCCCTACAGGGCTTCTTGGTGCTTGACAAGTGAAAGATGCAAAAACATCTCAATATGCCTTCATGGCACTCATTCTGACTTGTGTGGAAAAATGATTTCCCTTGACACCGCTTGATCCGAGACATGTCACTTTCCACTGGGGTTGAGTGCTGAAAAAGCTTAGAAATATTTCCATTTACAGCGGATTCTGAAAACCTTGCCATGTACATCAAGTTTTTTTCAAAAATAAATGTCTCATAACCACAGCCATCAGTACTTTCCCATAAGCTAGCGGACTCTTCTCCAGTGTTCCGGAAGGTACAGAATCCAGAGAACTCAAGTGCGCGCACCTAGATGCATTTCACACTGCCAATCATTATGCTTCAGCAAAGCTGAAGCATTGTGTGAAATGGATTCTTTCAGCAGCTAAGGAAAAGGTACTTTTTCGGAGCAATAAAGAAAATAAATGCTTCATACCAACTTATGAAGAAAATATATTTGTACCATCTAAAGCTTGAAGTTTCTACGCATTTCCGAAACAATATTTTTCGGCCAGGCTGTGAAGTAACCTGCTTCAGCTGACCTGAAAGCACGAATCACCGAAGCCGGCTGAATTTATTCATTTCAGGGCTCCCGAAATGGTAACGGTCACCATTTCAGCTGACCTGAAATGAAATACTTTGGCCGGCATCGGTAGTTTATATTTTTGGGCCGGCTGAAGCAGATTACTTCACATCCAGTCCGAAAAATGTTGTTTTAGAAATTTGCTGAAAATTCAGGCTTCAAATCATCTGAATTAATTTGTTTCTTAAGCCCTAAGAAATGTTCACTTTCAGTATTCCTCAGAAAAGTTACATTTCCCTTATGGGTTGAAAGAATATATTTCTCATAATGCTTCAGTCTGACTGAAGCATAATTATTGGCAGTGTGTTTACAAAATATTTATTTTTGAAAAAAATTTGATGCACATGCCAAGGTTTTCGGAATCCCCTGTAAGGAAATTTGTTGAAATCATAATTTTGACATGGTGGTCACAGGTCATAAGCTGCTATGTCAAATTGAATGAAATGCAACAGTATGCTCCTTGCTCGTATCTTTGGGTTCAACAGCGCTTGCTTCAGACATGCAACCACCCTGAAGCATTCAGGAGTCAAATCTATAGTTACTGTGCTGTAACAAAGCAGACTTCTGCATGGGTTCCTGTTGGATTTCATCACCAAAACATGTATCAGCCGGGACCTGCTGGTAGCACTGGCTAGCACTTGCCGGCACTGGCCGGCACATCCCAGTGCCAGCAAGTGGTTGACAGCGCTTCCAGAGAGTCCCAGTCAATACAGGTTTTGCTGATGTTAATTAATGAAAAGAACACCTTTCCAATGGACCCACGGCAGTAACTCTGCTTTTCATCTTTACCATCAAATGCTAGTATTCCCTCTCGTTATTCTTGTATTGGGTTTAAGTATTCACTGGATTTTGGATATTTCCTGGAGATCTGGCTCCAATACGCATTCGCATACTGAACCAATTTCAGTTGAGCACCTCAGGAAGAAGGTAGGCTAATGCTATTGCTCACAGTTTGATATCATCTCCTCATTGTGTACTTAGCGTCCTCAAGATCTGACCAAAAGGCAAATGAATGCTTGCTAAGTATATCACATCTTGGAACTACTTCTGCAAGTTCCTCACTGGTCATGGATATAAATTATGGTTGTTTGATCATATACAAGGTACTAATGCTTCTACAAAGCTCTTGAAGTACCTTTTAAACTCTGAGGCTAAATAGGAGGGGTGAAATCGTTTTTTCTGGCCTGGTGGCTGGACTAACCTGGTCAGGCACTTAATTTCTTGAGCCCCCTTGGCCGGGGCTCACAGTACTAGTCTGTGAAACGTGTCACCGAGTCTGATGACAATAGCACCAAACCGCAATCTAAACAACATCATGATGCAGTGTCAGTTGGTAGAATGGTGCCCAGCCATAGTTTAATGTATTCTTTTATGGGATTGCTTTTGCTCATATTTTCACTTTTAAATTGTTGTAGACACTAGTAGTGACTGTCTGATTTGCTAGGTGTATTGTTTTATCTACATCATAAATATGCTAACATAGTATTGAATCCATTATATCCTTTTGAACAAAGTGTCTTTGACAAGTCTTTGAGCTCAGGAAGCCAAGCGCCAACGTTTGGAGCTGTGTGGGAGAGTAATTTCCCTTTCGGGGATGATGATCATGGTACCAAAAAACTTCCAGAGACAATATCAAAAATTTTGTTTCCGCATCAGCAAAACCACACAATTGTATTTCGTATGATTGGTAGATTGAGGTAATCAGTATGCACAATCATACATGATCACGGCCCAGCGAAATTTATTTAAATACATTGCCGGTATAATCCTTATACCAACTTCATACCTAGCTTATACTCAGTTACATTCAAGCGCAGCGTTACTACTAGTACTTAAAGTTGGCTTCAACTATTGTACTAATACTAGGACACTATGGCCATGATTTTGCTAATCATACAATCTTTATGCTGTTGTTCTGAATCAAGCTCATCTTCCACTTTATACCGTTTCTGACGCTCTAAACTAACCTCATCCTCCAATTCATGCACCTTTTTAGCAAGTCAAACATTTTCAGCGAGCAGGACATGATCTGGAAGATCCTCAATATGAATAAGTCTGCGGGACAATCGTGTTCGCTGTGGAGCTGGGAACTCTGTCAGTTTAGAGGCTGAAAAAGACTAAAATAGACTCACGCGCTGCTACACTAACTGGCCTTTTAAGCTCATTGTCCCACATGACAACCAGCTTAGCACAACCCCAACACAGAGGCTCCTCTGAGTCTGCTTTCTCCTGACAGTCTGAGTCCAAGTTTGGCGTGGTGACATTGACCAGAGTGATGTCTTCATCGGACTCAGGTTTGCTCGCTGTCTCTGAATCCACTGCCTTCTTCAACTCCGTGCCAATGGCCAGTGCAACTGTAGCGGCTCGCCGGCTTTGAACCCATGAATCATATTCAATAGAAATCTCTTCCGCCTGCGAGCTTTGAATGGTTTTGTTATCATGCCATTTGATACTAAATAAAATAAGTGAGATATATAACAGAAAGAGCAGCTGAAAACTCACACAGGCGGTATGTTCTCCTGGTTTTCATTCTCGAGAGATGGTTTTTGCTTTTTTGGGGTCATGCAGTACAGTGTTGAGAAAGAACACGAGTTTTTCCGAAATCAGCACTGGTTTCAATTTTGATCCCCAAAAACTTTCGTTTAGAAGATAATTTCATTGGAATGGTAGTCGGCATACTTGTTTACATAGAACATATTGAATACATCAAGAGAATGATAGTGTTTTAATCCATTAGTAGGTACAGGACAATCACCGTATACAGGCATGAGATGAACCCCATGGACAAGTGTGTCCAAATGGACGACAGCAAGACATGGGTTCTGCTTATCCTGACCATTGTAAGCAGGCCGCACCATCCATAGACCCGTTTTGGGGTCACAACTCTTCCCATAAGTGTTATACCAGTGTTGGAGCACACATGGAAACACCATCCCTTGATGTTTGAAAGAAAAGAAAAGAAGAGCGCGAGCAACGCTCATGCCTTGGAAGCCAGCCTGGTCCTCATCAATGGTTGCAAGGACTGTATCGTACCGAGGTGCATTATACCAGGATGGAGTGCAGCGAATCCACTTGCATTTCATTCCACGAATACCAGATATATCACTCGGTGCATAGAACATCACAACAGCAGATGGAAACACATTGATGCTGCCAGTGATGCATGGGAACTCATCCGAGTCACCCAGCTTGAGCTGTTCCCCAAGAAATTGGCATGTCAAGCCCTCGAGCTGTGGCTGGGAGATATGAGCACTCAGGCCTTGAATATTACGTGGATATGAACGATCTAGAGTACATGAGAATCAGTCAAAGCTCAAATATAGAAAACTAAGTACTCACCTTGTCTTTTAGCAAGCTCCACCTTTGCTGTTGCCAAATTACTATCTATTGGACTGACATTGTTCTTCTCGGCATCAAAGGAATCCGGAGGTATGCACAATGGTTGGAGGAGTTGCTTGGAGACCAGGTTTGAATGAAAAGCAATCAACTTGTCAATTTGTTGGTTTGTGAGCAACATTTGACTGAGAGCATTGTAGCGATTGGAGCGCCGCCAAGGCTTTTTGACAGCAGAAATGTGATGTGACTCAGTGATAGAGGAGCAGAGGCCATTTGGAGTGCCGAAGTCGATGATGAGAGCTGGGTAATGAATCATAGCATGCATGCGAGGAAGAGAGAAATGGTTGTGAACTCCTGAGGTTCTAAAAATCTCGTGGTAATGGTGAAAGTTTTCGAGGGTTGTTTTAATGGCATGGAGAGATGTTTCGTCAATATCGGCATGTTGAACAATGTGACAGAAATCCAAGAAAGCTGAAAGGCATCTCATCATTTCTTTGGGAACATACTCTGCTATTGCAGGTAAAACAACCTATTAGACATATCATGAGATTGAAAACAACAAAATCAGAAGCTATCTATGCACCTTCATGAGAGCCTTTGAATCATTTCCAGTCCATTGTTTGAATCGACGCCCATGTGGAAACCGCCGTAGCCCAGGGAATGCAGGAGCAAGTGCTATTCTAAGATACATGCATGAGCAGATGTAATGCAAGCATTGCACAATATATTTTGTAACTCACTGTTGGTCAATATCATCCATTATTTCATTTGCACGCTGTTCCCCATGTTCAATAATGAGATAGTCAAAGACCCAGTCTACAAGCATGTCCTTGAAGCAACCTTTGATGATTTGGTGTAATAGATCAGCAGAGAGCATTTCATGGATGTCTGCTCAGGGGAAATGTGCAGTAAATGGCTAATTGTCTACATCAGCGCAACTTGAATACAAAATCAATACTCAAAGAACGTACTGTGACAGCCTCATCGATTCCAAAGTTGTCCCATAAAGTTTTTCCTTCCCCACTGTATTCATCTTTTAAAACCTCGTCCAGAGTGCGTGTTCAACGATCAGCGCCATCACTGAGATTTGAAGATGGCGATGTGCAACAACCGCACCATCCCTGTACGATGCCAGCAAGGAGGACTTGCTCCAGATAATCTGCTATAAATGCTGCCAAGTCATATATGACTCGGCGGAAATGGCCATCTGGACATTGTCGCACAACTGGAACAGTCATCCCAGGCCTGAGAGACTTTAGAATAGCAGTAATTGAGTTGTGGTACAGCTTCTTCTTGAAAACTCGAAAATCAATGTCCTTGTCATATTTTTCCGCATCAGCAAAACCGCACGATCGTATTTCGTATGATCGGTAGATTGAGGTAATCAGTATGCACAATCATACACAATCACGGCCCAGCGAAATTTATTTAAATACATCGCCGGTATAATCCTTATACCAACTTCATAACCTAGGTTATACTCAGTTACGTTCAAGCGCAGCGTTACTACTAGTACTTAAAGTTGGCTTCAACTATTGTACTAATACTAGGACACTATGGCCATGATTTTCGCTAATCATACAATCTTTATGCTGTTGTTCTGAATCAAGCTCATCTTCCACTTTATACCGTTTCTGACGCTCTAAACTAACCTCATCCTCCAATTGATGCACCTTTTTAGCAAGTCAACATTTTCAGCGAGCAGGACATGATCTGGAAGATCCTTCAATATGAATAAGTCTGCGGGACAATCGTGTTCGCTGTGGAGCTGGGAACATCTGTCAGTTTAGAGGCTGAAAAAGACTAAATAGACTCACGCGCTGCTACACTAACTGGCCTTTTAAGCTCATTGTCCCACATGACAACCAGCTTAGCACAACCCCAACACAGAGGCTCCTCTGAGTCTGCTTTCTCCTGACAGTCTGAGTCCAAGTTCGGCGTGGTGACATTGACCAGAGTGATGTCTTCGTCGGACTCAGGTTCGCTCGCATCTCTGAATCCACTGCCTTCTTCAACTCCGTGCCAATGGCCAGTGCAACTGTAGCGGCTCGCCGGCTTTGAACCCATGAATCATATTCAATAGAAATCTCTTCCGCCTGCGAGCTTTGAATGGTTTCGTTATCATGCCATTTGATACTAAATAAAATGAGTGAGATACATAACGGAAAGAGCAGCTGAAAACTCACACAGGCGGTATGTTCTCCTGGTTTTCATTCTCGAGAGATGGTTTTTGCTTTTTTGGAGTCATGCAGTACAGTGTTGAGAAAGAACACGAGTTTTTCCGAAATCAGCACTGGTTTCAATTTTGATCCCCAAAAACTTTCGTTTAGAAGATAATTTCATTGGAATGGTAGTCGGCATACTTGTTTACATAGAACATATTGAATACATCAAGAGAATGATAGTGTTTTAATCCATTAGTAGGTACAGGACGATCACCGTATACAGGCATGAGATGAACCCCACGGACAAGCGTGTCCAAATGGACGACAGCAAGACATGGGTTCTGCTTATTCTGACCATTGTAAGCAGGCCGCACCATCCATAGACCCGTTTTGGGGTCGCGACGATTCCCGATAAGTGTTATACCAGTGTATGGAGCACACATGGAAACACCGTCCCTTGATGTTTGAAAGAAAAGAAAAGAAGAGCGCGAGCAACGCTCATGCCTTGGAAGCCAGCCTGGTCCTCATCAATGGTTGCAAGGACTGTATCGTACCGAGGTGCATTATACCAGGATGGAGTGCAGCGAATCCACTTGCATTTCATTCCACGAATACCAGATATATCACTCGGTGCATAGAACATCACAACAGCAGATGGAAACACATTGATGCTGCCAGTGATGCATGGGAACTCATCCGAGTCACCCAGCTTGAGCTGTTCCCCAAGAAATTGGCATGTCAAGCCCTCGAGCTGTGGCTGGGAGATATGAGCACTCAGGCCTTGAATATTACGTGGATATGAACGATCTAGAGTACATGAGAATCAGTCAAAGCTCAAATATAGAAAACTAAGTACTCACCTTGTCTTTTAGCAAGCTCCACCTTTGCTGTTGCCAAATTACTATCTATTGGACTGACATTGTTCTTCTCGGCATCAAAGGAATCCGGAGGTATGCACAATGGTTGGAGGAGTTGCTTGGAGACCAGGTTTGAATGAAAAGCAATCAACTTGTCAATTTGTTGGTTTGTGAGCAACATTTGACTGAGAGCATTGTAGCGATTGGAGCGCCGCCAAGGCTTTTTGACAGCAGAAATGTGATGTGACTCAGTGATAGAGGAGCAGAGGCCATTTGGAGTGCCGAAGTCGATGATGAGAGCTGGGTAATGAATCATAGCATGCATGCGAGGAAGAGAGAAATGGTTGTGAACTCCTGAGGTTCTAAAAATCTCGTGGTAATGGTGAAAGTTTTCGAGGGTTGTTTTAATGGCATGGAGAGATGTTTCGTCAATATCGGCATGTTGAACAATGTGACAGAAATCCAAGAAAGCTGAAAGGCATCTCATCATTTCTTTGGGAACATACTCTGCTATTGCAGGTAAAACAACCTATTAGACATATCATGAGATTGAAAACAACAAAATCAGAAGCTATCTATGCACCTTCATGAGAGCCTTTGAATCATTTCCAGTCCATTGTTTGAATCGACGCCCATGTGGAAACCGCCGTAGCCCAGGGAATGCAGGAGCAAGTGCTATTCTAAGATACATGCATGAGCAGATGTAATGCAAGCATTGCACAATATATTTTGTAACTCACTGTTGGTCAATATCATCCATTATTTCATTTGCACGCTGTTCCCCATGTTCAATAATGAGATAGTCAAAGACCCAGTCTACAAGCATGTCCTTGAAGCAACCTTTGATGATTTGGTGTAATAGATCAGCAGAGAGCATTTCATGGATGTCTGCTCAGGGGAAATGTGCAGTAAATGGCTAATTGTCTACATCAGCGCAACTTGAATACAAAATCAATGCTCAAAGAACGTACCATGACAGCCTCATCGATTCCAAAGTTGTCCCATAAAGTTTTTCCTTCCCCACTGTATTCATCTTTTAAAACCTCGTCCAGAGTGCGTGTTCAACGATCAGCGCCATCACTGAGATTTGAAGATGGCGATGTGCAACAACCGCACCATCCCTGTACGATGCCAGCAAGGAGGACTTGCTCAGATAATCTGCTATAAATGCTGCCAAGTCATATATGACTCGGCGGAAATGGCCATCTGGACATTGTCGCACAACTGGAACAGTCATCCCAGGCCTGAGAGACTTTAGAATAGCAGTAATTGAGTTGTGGTACAGCTTCTTCTTGAAAACTCGAAAATCAATGTCCTTGTCATATTTTCGTTCCGCTAGTGATGTAAATCAGCGATAAGACTCGAGCAGTGTAGTGCAGACTTACATTTAGGAATTGCCAAGAATCCAATTGGAATAACTGCATTCGCGTGAGCATGGCGGACAGCATTAGTGATGTTGCCAATGGTCAAGTATAGGGGATGATATTCGACATGACCCGTAGTGACTGAAACAGTGGTTTTGTTGGCACCAAGAATGACAGGAATAAGCATGGCACCATCTACGGTACCAGTCTTGTCCTCGTCATAAATCTGGGTCTAACAGTGAGGATATATAAGTAAAAACGTGTGAATGAGAGTCAAAAACATACTGCGTGTCTCCAGGCAAAGTTCCCTGACATGAAATCACTCCATCGTCGCTTTCCTGCTTTATCCATGTGAATGTAGGGTGCCGTATCGAAGTCTTGGGAGAACTCGGGATTGGAAAGAATGTTGGCAATAACAGTATCTGGATCCCTATACCAGATCCTGATATGAAGTTTTTTGCCATTCAGGGGCATTAATAGGGACATTGTCGTCTACAACGGTCTGAAAACACTTCCAGGGTGCGCTTCCTGCCTGTATCTCATCAATTGTAGAGAACATATCTGCGTGATCAATGAAAGGAGCACGGGATTCGGAAGCCTCAGCTTGAGCTTGCTGGGAGATTTGCCTCTGATACAGGAGCCATATATCGAGAAGCTCATTGGTATGTGATTGAGACATCTCCTCTTTGCGAAAGAGAAGATCAGCGATATGGAATTCAGCCTCCCCTGTGAATGGAGCCCAAGCATTTTCATCAGTGTGTATCTCCATGGGAGGGGTGCCAGCAGGAAGCGCAATGCCATTCCGATCACAGATATCTCCTGGATTTATTTTTGGTTAGTACCAGTTGCAAGAAAGTTGTTCGCAAAGACAAACCAGTCAAGTGCGGATGATAAGTCTTTGCTTTGGGTGTATTTGGCGATGGTGATCTTGGCGGTGTATCTGTTGCAAAGGGGGGATTTTCATTTGGCGGGAAATCACCTTGTGGTGATTGAGGAGACATGGGAGCTGGAGACGGTTCATTTGGAGGAGTTGCAGATGCAGACAAGGATGTTTAGAGTGAGTAGTATTCATGTGCAGGGTTAGGTGACCTTTGTGCCGGAATGTACGAATGCACCCAGGAAAGGTGCGATGTACTGTAGGCATCACGGTGAGGTTTGAGAAGGCACAAAGAGAAAGTTTACGAGTCAAAACTTTGGGGCAGGATGAGGGGCAGGATGAACCGGTTAAATCATTTAAAGCGGAAAAAAGTTTTGCATTGCCCCACGTTGAACTTTTTTGTGTCCGTATTTATCCGACTCACCCTTCTTCCATCCAGCATCTTGAACATGACCTTCGTGAATGGCTACGTGTGGAGTAAAACTCAAAACTCCAGAGTGTCTCCTACCCCATACTCACGAGGAGAGACAACAAGTCTGAGATGCAAAAGCCAAGGAAAAACAAACCAACAAAGCTGCTGCTCACAACAAAGCTTCCAAAAAAGTAGCAGCCTCAAAAACCCGTGTTGCAAAAGCAATGGATGCCCAAGCACAAAAGGATGCCAGTCTGATATCCATCCATCCTGACCTACAGCTTGCGAATGGCAAAACCAAAAAACAAAAACCCAGTTCCGACACTTTCAGTGAAAACACTCATACCCCTATGAACAACTCAGCAGAGTTCCCAGAACATAGTGATGGGACCTCTGCAGCACCAAAGAGTACTCCCGAGGTGATTGATGAGCCTTTGGCATCTGACTTTGAATGTGCTCTTGCCATGCCAAACCCTGAAAAGCCTACCATCAAGAGCAATGAATCCGACTACCAGGATCTCAATGAGGATGAGATCCTAGTCCTGAAGAAGGCTCAGGAAAAGAGACGTGCACGGGAGTTGAAAAAAAAAGTATGTTTCATTTCTTCGAAGATACTATACTAAATTATACCTTCAGGAGGGAAAGTTGGCCATACGCAATGGGATCGCAGAGCTCCGAGAGACTTTACCTACTGCAGTCATGTCTGTAGTCACTCCAAAGCGCAAGCCTGAAACTGAAAACTTGCAGTAAGAGCTTGCTGTTGTTTGGGATGAAAATAACTAACCTTCTTGGATAGACCAGTGAAGTGCTCAAAAATTGCAATCGGCGGGCTTGATACCGACTGGAAAAAGACCGTCTATGGACACAAGAAGGCTGCCACATCAAGATCGTCATTGGCCAGCTCAGATGCTATGACTCTTGATGTTGAGTTTGAGGAGGCACCAGGCAAGTTCAATGGCGATGCTGAAGCGGAATCTGTGGCAGCTGAGAGGGAAGGGAAAAGTAGTAAAGGAACGAAAGCAAAGACAGCTTCAAAGGTTCGGTTCCATAATTGCACCAGATACTGCACTGTCCTAGATTCAAAGGTTGTTGAAGATATCAAGCTTGAGCCTGCCAATATCAACCTTATTGAAGCAGAAGAACGTACAACTGGGAAACCCGCACAGCCAAAAACACATCTTCAACTCAAAGCTGACCTTCCCATCATTCTCCAGACCAATCACAACATCTGGGCCAATTCGAGTGTCCAGTATCTGGTAAATCTGCGATTGACACGGCATACCAACCATAACCTTAATTGATAGCTCTTTCCATGCAACACTGCGGCTAGCTCTCGTTAGGGCTTGCCGAAGGGCAAACCCTAACATTTGAGAGCTAGTCGCAGTGTTGCCAAATGTGCTGGGTGGGTGGTTAGGGGTTTGGGGTTGGGTAGGTTAGTGTTAGGGGTTGCGCCTGTTATGATAGTGCAAAATGAGGCTTTAGAGTGCCCGCCGACAACTTCCCAGCTTGGGGGACCCCCAAGCGTAGCGAGGGAGGGGAGGGAAGTGGAGGTGGCCGAAGTTTTGCGCGCCTCATGAAAAAGTAAGTTCAGCACTAAAACACTAAATGTATTAAAATAAGCTTAAAAGCTACACCCGTGCTAATCGCAGATTTACCCAGATACTATGAACTCGGCCAATTCTCTTCTTCCTGACTTGCTCGAATGGTGTGGCGTGCAGCGAGACCAATTTGGGATCAATGGGACCAATGAGTTTTGCCTAAAACTCCATGAACTCTGGATGGATCATTTTGGTGCACTTCCGCATATCACAGAGACCATCGTCCACAATGGTCATAAAATTATGTGAGCAGATCATCCTGCCATATATTCATATGTGCGTACTTTTTTCTTTCATGTATCTAGCTCTCACTATCTATTTTGGGCAGGCCCAGGGACAGATCCGCACATATTGAAGCAAGCTTGGACAAAATGCTCTCAAATTTTTCACTGATGAGATTGAATGCTTCAAAACCATTAATGAGCGCCAAGAACTTGTAGAAGGTCTTCTCCAGAATGATGCCTTTCTCTTTGAATTTCCGGGGCCAACGGTATGCATGTAGTTTTTGCCGTGCCTTCATCTTATTGATTTTTTGAGTGCTATAGTGCTCCCAAAGCTCAGGCCGCTTCCGTGGAACACTTATCACTAAAACATTTGCTTTTCATCTTACATGGGCTCTCAGTTCCTGCACCAACTCTGGGTATCCTTGTGAAGCACTTGCACTGAGCACTGCAGCGGTGCATGTTTTCTTTTTCTTTTTTGAAGCTATCTGATACTAGGATATCTTAGGTTGAATGTGCTCTTACTATCTGTCAAACCGGCGAGCCCCCAAAACGCAAGACTGCCCGGAATAGCGACAAGAGTTTCTCTGAAGAACAGGCACCAAATGTGGCAAAATTCTTTCGAATTGCAGAGGAATTGAAGCCGGCGAAGTGGGACGAAGTCTTTTCCGCTGCTGAAATTCATCTGTTGACCGTCCCAAAGGCTGGTACTGGTCCCGAGTTGAAAAAGCTTCTGAAGGAGGCCAGTGGAAAAAACCCTGTAGCGGCGGCTACTGAAGTTGTTGAGGATGATCCGTTTGTTGTTTCGGACTGAACCTTTAGGTTACCGTGACAGTGAGTAGTATTACAGTTGATTGTCCATAACTTGAAGAGCTGATTGGTAGCTTCTGCAGTGCATGATCTACTACGTAGTAGACTACTACCGCTACCGATTCCATGATAGTACTATCAGTATTTGCTTAGCAAATGGACAGTCATCCGAGTCTTTGATAGTTCTTGTAGCTTTCATATGTCTCAAATTCATCTCGTTGTTATTACTAGTATGAATGATGAGTATTGTATAATCATGGATATAGAACGCAAAAAAGCCGGTATATTTCAGCTGTAATCCGACTGCATAATTGTGCATATTTAGCTGTATAAACGAACGAAGGAAAAGACCATAAACTGGCATAATCGTGCACGATAGATATGCACTCGGGGCCCTATACATACACAGCCAAAGTCGTATGATCCAGCATTTTTGGTGTGCCTTCATGCGGATCACGCATGTGCGGTTTTGCTGATGCGGATCCCCCTTGTATCTGTCTGAAAAAGCGCATTTCTGTTATGTATTGAAATGGTTTATTTCTCATAATGCTTCGGTCACACTGAAGCAAAATTATTGGGCCCTACCAAACTAACTTGAAATTTTAAACTCCGCTAACTTGTGCTAACTTTTGAATTGAAAGTTAACTTAAAGTTAGCAAGTTAACTTGTTTAACTTGCTCTAACTTGTTCTAACTTGCGTAACTTGTATGATATAAATACACTTCCGAGGCTCAATATCAGTCAAATAAGTCTGTAAGTATCACCAGCCACATTGTATAACCCTTGTAGTCACACTACCATGCAGTTTGCCATCATTGTAGCCATATTAGTACAGTATATGCACATTATTGGTGCATTTCTGGACACTATTGCCTCCATTCAAAGTGAATAAGCATCCGTACTCATGCTATAAGTCCATTATAGCTTTAGGAACCTAACAATCAGCTCAATGTTGTCATAGATTCCCAAATGACATTAATGACTTTGGGCACACATACACTACATATCACTCTTGAAAACAATGTATAGCATCTATATAATGTCCTATAAGGCCACTCAGAGGCCGAATATGTCTCCTGAGCACCGATAATGTGTATTTATAATGATATATTTACGTTTTTATTTCGGCAAATCTCGGCCAAGTTAGGCAAGTTAGCGGAGTTTGAAAATTTTGATGGTGTAAGTTAATGGCAAGTTCGCTTATATTTCGCAAGTTTGAAGCACTTCAGCATGGTATTACACATTATATCTCTGCATTGTGCTTATTACAATCTTCTATGAGATTATAGTGTGCGAAAATCAGTTGTAAATGAGTTTATTTGAGATAATACATATTGGCCTGTAAATACATGGGTATCCGAGTTGCCAGTGACAAACTTTAGATAATAACTATAATGATTGAACAATGTAATATTAAAAATTGTATGGTAGTCACATACCATGTCCATTTCCTAGAGTTACGTAGGTAATGAAACCTCAATGCCAGCACACATATGGTACATCTGAAAAAATCGCATATTTTACCAACCCCTGTTCCATTCCGAAGCATCGCCACTGTACAGTACAACCGCCCGTGACTATTGTACCATTATAGTTTGAAGTGCAGCAGATGGGATGTGTAGTGATTTGAATACTTCAGTTCATTAGTTCAGCTGTCACCAGGTGACATGAGGGGCATGAGCTGAGTTCAATTTGGGTGGTAGCAGGCTTAGCCAGCTAAAAATGTAAAGAAATTCAGTTCATACTTATTAACAAGCCTCAGTAGAGTGATAGGGCATGCCGCCGTAAGCCTAGACAGGATGTTGAATGGGACAGTATCCATCCCATCTGAGGTTTTTCGGGACTGTAATTTGTCATCCTGTTTTGCCTGTTACAGTCATGAATATGGTGTTAGGAACCGGGTTTAAGGGAATGAAAACGGCCAGTAACGGCGTTGATTCGACGAGTTTCTACGGTAAAGTACAAGGCTATTTGAGTAGTAAAGTAAGGAGCTAAAATAAGGAGAGGTAAGATGAGTTAATCCGGAATGAGACAAAACCTTCCTATATGCGTGCAAAGGTTAATCCTCCGGGGTCCGAGAGTCTAATGCGGAGCGAGAGGACGCATGTATGCATATGGGAGTGAACGGGAGTCGACGGGAGTGAGGGTAAGGACCGAAATCCTTACATATGGGTCTCACAGTATATCAGTTTAAAACTGAGTTTTTTCCAAAAATGATGTACACACCTCACATAGCAATCTCCAGATTATCACGCATATAAGGGCTTCTTTTATACATTTTGAGGGGTTACAGCATCACTTTGCAAGTACAAAATGAGCATATAATGATAATATCTAGGCCACACTACTCTCAATAGATGTATGCGCATCTCATTAGCTGGCAATACACTAAGGCAAGTCATTTTACTTAAAATTTGACCATTTGGGCATTAAGAATATGATATAACTGTATACCTGTATACTGTATAAGGCTGCTCGCCGTAGCTGTATACGGTAACAGCCAAATCATTGACGGCCGTAAACTGTATAGGTTTTTGTGCAAGATGGTAGAGTTACGGGTAGGATCGTATACTGTACCGTAAACCCTTAAAACACTGTCTAGGAGATGATGAAGAAAATAAAATATCATGATGATGATTTAAATACATCATTTCAGTCATAACTTCTGAAAAGCTACTATAAATTTACTCATAGAGCAAAATCCATAGACCCGTAAACTGTTCACCGGTACATCCAAGACCTCCAATGGTACATCAGCAGTTTCACAACAGTATGGGAGGTATGGAAAGTATGGCATGCATGGAATGCATACCTCCATACTCCTCCATAGCAAGATTCCATACTCTTGAGATATATCTCATGCATAGCAAGTAGATAAAATTGTAAACTTTGTAAATGTACTACAATAATCAAACAATAATTTCAGGCCAATTATTCCTTGGCAAACTTATCTAAGATCTCTTGCGAGTCGCAATGCGCCGCTTCTTGTGGTAGAATCTTGCCCACCATCTTGTATCCAATTCGCATCCACTCAAACTGTTCACATAATCTCCATGCAGACTCAAAGAGTCGCATAGATTAATTGTTAAACTAGAAATTATTTCGTTGAGAAATAAGCAGTGAGTTGGAAACAAATGAGGAAGGGTAAATCCGGAACATAAGTCCATTCGAACTCCGCTTAAAATCAGCAGCTATATAGCTGCACGTGCACCGACTATCTTCCTTCTACAAATTTTCCAGCCTCTTCATACAAATCATAGTGCTTTCTTCCGTCACAACTGCGATGCCATTTTTTCAAGACTGTAGCATGTTTCATGGGATATAAGGATAGGATAATATCACCTTGGACAAGTCTAATGCTCTGGCTGTTCCTGAGTTCGTATACATTCATTTTCATACGTGCGCTGTTTTTTCTTCAATCATGGTTCATGTTCATTGATTTGACATTGGATTTGGATATAGGTGATTCAGGCGACGTTTTACTTTTGAGGGTTTAGGGTTCAGCTTGCGCCTGCTGGTACGTTCCATCTATAAAACTAATTTGATCATCCCAGAGTCTCAGCGTCGAATCCAAATCTCAACCCATACTGGATATGAAGCAGCAATATTTCTGAGAACTTTAGCGGCGGCACTCTTCCTTTATGGTGCTCAAGTTCCAAAGGTGTGTACCAACGTTCATAGTTTAAATCAATCCCTTTAACGCTGCTTCTCAGCTTCCGTAATACATGTATCTGTGATTTAGCAAAGAACAGTATGTTCATTATCCCGTTGAGCGATGCTTTAGAATGCTCACAAACAGATCTAGCCAATCGAAAGACTTGTTGGTGTATTGATATCTCAGACCCGGATCTTTATGTTCATCGACTTTGCTTCTCCTACTGCCATTGCTGTCGCCACTGGGCTTACGGGGGGTAATGCTCATCCCGATCTCATTTCATGAACCATCTTATTTGTGAACACATCTACACGCAGAGCGCCGGAACCCTGACCATCCGAGCACTGGTGTAAGCGGATACTTCTTATTTTTACATTCATGCGATGGGTCATGTGTAGTATACTTATCCATGTATTGGCTTATGTATATATGCAAATTGAACGATGCTTCTTTATATTATGGACTGTATAATTCTCAATGTGTTGAATGTATGGGATTAGTATCACGCCAAAAGTGCAAAAAAATCCGCTCGAATGAAATACTGATTGATTTACTAATTTTCGCGTGAAAAATCGCTTATGAGTGAAATTTTGAGTGAAAAATGATCATTCAGTTGAGCTACATAGTTTAATGAAAATATACTTATCGGTTGAGTTTTCAGTTAAAACTGAAAAAAAGACTGAAATATCAGCTACTCTGGCAGCCAGAACAGATGGGCCCCCCAAGTCAGGTATTGAATCACACCCAAATAAGATCTGGCCCTTCAGTAGGTTGTTGGGGGTCCATCAGTTTTGGCTGCCAGAGTAGCTGATATTTCAGTCTTTTTTTCAGTTTTAACTGAAAACTCAACCGATAAGTATATTTTCATTAAACTATGTAGCTCAACTGAATGATCATTTTTCGCTCAAAATTTCACTCATAAGCGATTTTTCACGCGAAAATTAGTAAATCAATCAGTATTTCATTCGAGCGGATTTTTTTGCACTTTTGGCGTGTATGGGACAGCAGGTATGGAATGGTATGGAAGTCCATACTTTGGGTATGGAAACTTTGCGACGCCGTAGCAGCCATACATCGCGACCACGTATAGAATTGGTATGGAGTGTATGGTACCATACCTCCATACACCTGTAAAAGTGCTGATGTACGGTATACAGTACCGTAAGCCCATAACCGTTGGACCCGTATGTACAGTTACGGCGAGCAGCCCTAATACTGTATATAGGATCGTTACAGGAGGGACCGTACTGTTTCAGAATTTTTGGAGACAGTTATAAGTGTGTTCTTGGCAGCCGTGACCGTTTACGAGATGGTCTAGAGCAGTAATAACAATCGAAATATATCAAAACTCATTTATATTTGGTCGCTAGCACGGGAAAAAACAAAGTTTACTTGATTGAATTGAACAAGTTAGCGAAACAAGTTACTTTGCTCACACTCAAATTATTGGCGGTGTGAAATTTATGCACAGCACTGTAGCTCCCATCGCAGATGGTTGCAACGTCATCATCGGTACACCTTTTCAATTGGCTGTGTCAATGATATTAATGGATCCGCGTTACTTGCACCACTGCAATATCTTGATTCTTCACACGCGCTGAAAAGTTTAAATGGTCGATTTCTTTCTTTCTTCCCAACTCTCACATTGAGGCTTGCTACTATGTCTGTCGTTCGGTTAGCATGATGAATTTCCCGTTCTTCCTCTGATCATGCTGATATTCTTTGACTTTCAACAGCAGCGGCATTCAATCTCCGGAGATAGGAATAGTGCATGTTACAAGTGAGTTAATCAGACTTTTCACTATGTTTACGGTGACTCATTGTGGCTCACTTGGTATATCAAGTCATTAGACTTCATCATTCATCTGACAGTGGAAAAAATCCACCATCGCAGAAATATTTTGCGAAAGTCACTATCAACGATGCAGTGGAGACCACCAAGGATAAAACTTTGATCCAAGGATGGAACGAAGACTTTACTTTGTTTGTATTTCTTTATTCAAATCTTTGGTTCAAAAGCTCATGGCCATACTTTAGTGAAATTCCTGTGCCGTGCAAGTTCGCTATCAAGGTCTTTCGGCGACGTAAACTTCGTCGCTGGTCAGATGTCTTGATTGGGAGTTACACAGAGGATCTTGAAGCATTGCTGATCAGGTCTTTTGACAAAAGTGAGTAAATCATGCAATTTTTGAGGCTCCTGACTCAATGATTCAATCATTTATTTTCAAAGGTATTAGTGAACCTCTTCCCTCCGGTTCCCAATTAAATGCAGGGACGTCTAAATTTCTTATTGAGTTCAAAGTCAATTTGAAAGACCAAGACGTGGTTGGAGCTATCTCTGCCATGGTTCAGAGAGTGAAGATTCAAGCTTCACGGCTTGCAAAATCCCAAGCCATGCATGATAGTGCTTCTTTCAACAGGATGCAATTGATTGGGGATATTCATTTTGTTAATATAGTAGAGATTTGGGATCATTTGCTTGAAAAACTGCAAATATTTGCAAACCTAGCTGATAAAGTTGCAGAGGTGAGTTTCAGTATCAATGTTTATTTCAGCAAAACCGACGGATTTATGCTGACAGGTCCATCCATATGCAAAGGCTGCATATAGTGTAATTTCCATGGCATACAAGGTCATTGCCAAGCCCATTTAACCAAGAGCCTGACCAGTCTAAATTCCACTTGAAGGCTGTTATGAAACAACTGGAACGCGATGCAAATATCAACTGTCTAATTCTTGCCATGGATGATATATACAGCTTTGTCAAAGAAGCTGAGCCACTTCAGCAAATTGAATCACACAAGTTGATTATGGCTCGTTTAGCTCAACAAACAACAGAATGTGGATATTTTATATCTGCATACTGTGTTGATACATTCCGTATGTGTGCCATATTTGGTATTTCTTCTGCATTCATCAACTTTTGTTCTAGTTATGCGCACTGTCAAGTATGCTGTTTCTCCTGTGGATGCAGCTATAACTATGTATGGGAGCAAGCTTAATGAGCTCAAGAGTGCTCTGCTAGCACACTCCACTATCAACACTGAGATTACTGTTTTGCGAATCTGGGAGACAGTGAAAAAACTTGGTGAGTACAACAAGCTAACTACAGAAAATAGGAATAGTCATGCTTACATTGTGTAGAAATGAAGATTGATATCAATGACCTTCCTTATGCAAATGGTGTCCGATTCCAAAGTGATAAGCAGTGTCTGCCTGAGACACAGGAAGGCATCCTACACACTATCATCAACTGGATTGACGACCTCAGTAATGGTGATCAGCGTATCTTTGTGCTGACAGGACTACCTGGTACTGGAAAGTCAGCCATTGCACACTCAATTTCTAGTCACTATCACAGTGTTGGGCGTCTTGGATCTTCAATCTTTGCAGATCTTCCTAAACCTGAGTCATATACAAGCACTGGACTTCCTGTGCTACTATTTCCAACCATGGCTCGAGACCTTGCTGACTTGGATATCCAGTTTCGCAATGCACTGTGGACTGTCATAGAGTCTGATAGAGCCCTTACAAAGACCATTGGAATTAGTGATCAGTGTGAAAAGTTCATTCTTGGACCATCAACTTCCTTAACAATATCAGGACCTATTGTTATTGTCCTTGATGGCTTGGATGATTGCCTGGAGTCTACGGATCTCTATGCCTTCCTCAAAGTTCTGGCTAACAAAAGCCATCATCTTCCTCCAAACTTCCGGATTCTTCTCATAGCCAGAAATGACTCCCATATTCTTCAGCATCTTGCTGGAAATCCAGTGGTCATATTTTATTCCATGGAGGTTGATGAGTGGGTGATGAAGTGCGAGCTCTCACAGGTTTGCAGAAAAACGCTTCTACCCTATTTCACTCAGGAAAAGCTTGAGCCCATTATTGTTGAACTTGTGGAGAGAGCTCGGGGATCATTTCGGTGGATAATAGAAGCCTGTGAAACCATATGTGGGAACACATTCCAGCAGGAGACAAGTGCACTATCTGGGTACAAAGCTCTGATAGTGTCCTTCGGAAAGTCATCAGAGCCTATCAGAGAGCCTGTGGCGCAAAATGATTGTCTGTATATGGAGGAGCTAAGCCGCCTCCACCGCACCTACGGCACGTTATTTTCCACTCAATTCAAACCTGTAATGGGCTATCTTCTGGCCGCTTACACTCCATTGTCCATGTTGGAGTTGATAAGGCTTGGAAGATTAGATGACAGATTATTAGCGCAGTTTTTAACTGCTATGGAGTCTCTTTTGACAAACACACACCGCCGCTACCAACCTATAGGCCCTGTCCATGCCTCATTCTATAAATTTCTCGGTCATAGCATATGCAGCAAGGAATTCTCTGTTGACATTGCAGAGTATCACTTTGATCTTGGCAGAGCCTGCCTTCAAATAATTGATAATGAGCTAAAGTCCAATGTGGATAACCTGACCCTCTTATACAACCCTGAATCCCAAGAACTGTATGTGGGAGGGAGTTTTCAGCGATACATCAAAGTTGAACTCTCATATGCTTGCCGATTTTGGCTAAAGCACCTGAAGACAGCACTTGGTAGAGGATTAAAGGCACTCAATACTGAGGTTCAAATCGGACTGCGAGCCAAACTTCAGTATTGGTGTTCGATTCTTCATATTCCTGGTTCTGTGGGTGGTGCCATAGAGGCACTTCACCAGATAATGTCAACAATGCTGGTGTCATTAGGGTCTCAATCATTGGCTGCAGTGCCAAGTGTTGTAGTGCTCTTGATAGATGAAGATTCAAAGGTCAGAAAAGCAGTAGTTAATTGCATACCTGAACTGGCAAAGCATGGTGAGTTCTCTCCAAGTTAATGTTTCGTGAAAAATATTACAACATGGAGTGTAGAGAAATTCCATCCTATTATCGCAGCAGCTCTGTCACAAGTTTTGGAGCTTTTGAAAGATGAAAATTTTTATGTCAGAGGCGCAGCAGTCAATTGCCTGTCTAAACTGTCCAAACATGGTGAGCTCTGGTCCAGGTTGATATTTTATGCAAGCCATTCTAACAGGTTATTTAGATAAATTTCATTCTCTCATTGGGATTGCGCAGTCAAGAATTCTGATGTCTTTAAAAGATGAAAATTCGCGTGTCAGAATGGCAGCAGTTCATTTTTTGTCTGAGGTTGCAAAGCATGGTGAGCTCCTCTTGAAGAAATTACGTGAAACCTATTCTAACTAGAGGTTGAGAGAAATTCCATTTCCCCATTGCAACTGCCCTGTCCAAAAGAATACAGGAGTTGTTGGAAGATCAATGTTTACATGTTAGGCAGGTAACCATTGATTGTCTGTCTAAGCTTGCAAAACATGGTAAGCTCCTCTCCAAATTTGTATCTTCAGAAAGCCATTTTAAATGAAGGTATAGAAAAAATCCATGCCGCCATCTCAGCTGCTCTTTCAATAATCCTGGAGCTTCTGAGTGATGTAAAGGGGTATACCAGAGAGGCAGCAGTTAATTGTCTCTGCGAGCTTGCAAAACACGGTGATTCCCTGTCCGGGTTCAGATTTCACGGAAGCCACTCTAACAGGAAATTTAGAGAAATACCAACCCCTCATTGCAAATGCCCTGTTGAACATTCTGGAGGCCTTGGAAGATTCAAATTCCTTTGTCAGAATTTCAGCAGTCAAATGTCTATCTGAGCTTGCAAAGCATGGTGAGCTCCTCTCAAAGCTGACATTTTATCCAAACCACTCTAACAGGTGGTTTAGAGATATTCCATCCCCCCATTGCAGCTGCTCTTTCAAGAATTCTGGAGCTCTTGAAAGATGAAAAATCTTATGTCAGAAGTGCAGTAATGAGTTGTCTGCCTGAGCTGGCAAAGCATGGTCAGCTAGTCTCCAAGTGAATAGTTCATGCAAGCCATTCTAACAGGAGGTTCAGAAAAATTTCATCTCCCCATTGTAGCTGCCCTGGAAATAATTCTGGAATCTTTGAACATTGAACATACAGATATCAGAATGGCAGCAATTAGTTGTCTGCCTGAGCTTGCAAAGTATGGTGAGCTCCTATCCCAGGTTATATTTCATAGAGAAGTACTGCAACATCAAGTCTAGATAAGTTCCAAGGCATTGTCTCAACTGTCCTGTCAAACCTTCCAGCGCTGTTGAAAGACCTGAAATCTCATGTTGGATATACAGTAGTTAATTGTCTGTCTGAGCTTGCAAAGCATGGTGAGGTCTTCTCCAAGTTGATATTTCACGGAAGCCACTCTAACAAGTGGTTTAGAGACACTCCATCTGCCCATTGTATCTGCCCTACCAAGGATCTTGGAGCCTTTACAAGATTCAGGTGTCAGAATTGTGACAGTGAACTGTCTGCCTGAGCTTGCAAAATATGGTCAGCTTACATCCAAGTAGATATTTCATGGAAGCCCTTCTAACAGCCCACAGGAGATTCAAAGAAGCACCATTCCCCCATTGCAGCTGCCCTGTCAGGAATTCTAGAGTCCTTACAAGATAAAGATTCAGTTATCAGAATGGTGGCAGTGAGTTGTCTGCCTGAGCTTGCAAAAAATGGTCAGCTAGTCTCCAAGTTAATGATTCATGCAACGCATTCTAACAGGAGGTTCAGAAAAACTCCATCTCCCCATTGCTGCTGTCCTGGAAAGAATTCTGGAGTCCTTCAATATTGAAAATTCAGATGTTAGAAGGGCAGCGATTAATTGTCTGCCTGAGCTTGCAAATCATGGTGAGCTCCTGTTCCAGGTTGTATTTCATAGAAAAGTACCCCAACATCAGCTCTAGACAAATTCCAAAGCATTGTCTCAACTTTACTGTCAAGCATTACACAACTGTTAAAACATGTGGAGTCACAATGGAGATATGAAGCAATTAATTGTCTGTCTGAGCTTGCAAAACATGGCAAGTTGCTGGCCAAGTTTACATTCATAGAAACTACTCTAAATTAAAGTCCAGAGAAATTTCATTTCCCCATTGTAACTGCCCTGCCAAAAATTCTGGAACTTATGGAGGATCTCCAGTGGTATGTCAGAGCGGCAGTAGTGAATTTTTTGCATGAGCTTGCAAAGCATGGTGAGCTTCTCTCACAAGTTAGTATTTTATGAAAGCCATGCTTACAGGAGGTTGAGAGAGATTCCATCCCCTGATTGAAACAGCTCTGTCAAGGACTCTGCAGTCCTTGGAAGATCATGATTCAACTGTCAGAAAGGCAGTAGTATATTGCTTGTCTGAGATTGCAAAGCATGGTGACCTCCTTTCCAAGTTCAGATTTCCTGGAACCCATTCTAACTGCAGGTTTAGAAAAATTTCATCCCACCATCTCGGCAGCTCTATCAATGATTCTGAAATGTCTGAAAGATGTCAGCTGGTATACCAGAGAAGCAGTACTTAATTGCCTCTCTAAACTGACAAAGCATGGTGAGTCCTTGTCCAAGTTGAGGTTCATAGAAACTATAGTAATTCCAAGTCCAGAGAAATTCCATAGCACTATCTTAACTGCTCTCTCAACAATTCTGGAGTCCTTGAAAGATGCATCATCAGATGTCAGGAGAGCAGCAGCTATTTGTCTGTCTGAGCTTGTAAAATATGGTGAGCCCCTGTCCAGGTTTATGTTCATTGAAACCACTGTAATACAAAGTCTAGAGATATTCCATCCTCCCATTGCAACTGGCCTGTCAAGAATTCTGAAGTCCTTAAGAGATAAAAATTCAGATGTCAGAAGGGCAGCAGTGAGATGCCTGTCTAAGCTTGCAAAGCATGGTGAGGCCCTCTCCAGGTTAATAATTTATAGAAGCCATTTTGACAGAAGGTTTAGAGAGACTCCATTCCTGTATTGTCACTGCCCTGTCACAAGTCCTGGAGTCCTCGAAAGATGAAGATGCAGATATCAGATGTGTAGCAGTCCATTGCCTGTCAGAGCTGTCAAAGCATGCTGAGCTGAGCTTTATTAATCTTATTGAGTAAATTTATACTCTAAGTACAACATTTCCTTTATAAAAATTCATTGTGCTTTTATGTACCATTTAAAGCTCTTTGAGAGCATGGATCATGCAAGCATACATATTTACAAGTGACTGCATTCAATTTTCTTCACAGAAATGATGATACCTGGCCAATTTTTCCAAGTGGCCATTTTGTTAGTCTGTAACAAATCAATCTGTGGTTAATTTGTGAATGGGTAAATATTTACTCTTGCTTCTGCTTTTACCATTATACATGATTTTAAAAGCTATGTTCCATTTCAACATTAGTCAATAGCTATATTTCTTGTTTTCATAGCGGTGTCAATTCGGAATACTTACAGAAGCAAACCCAGAAGTGAAAAATTCTAAGAAATTAATATATTCAGGGCAATTCTGCATGGTTTTTCTTGATTCTTTTTTTTCTATAGGTCATATAGTATGCAAGGATTATAATCTGATTTTATCAAATTTTCTGAGGGCCTTCAAAAGTCATCATAAATAAATTTCTTTTTGCTGTCAAAAACTGCCCAAAACCCAGAAGCGAAAGTTTGAGTTAATTGAACTGCTACACAGGTGCATCCCTTCGGGATTGTTTGTAGCATGACTTAGCATGCTCATAGAGTAGTTTGAATGTGCTACATGCCCAAAAATACCACATACTTCATGATACAACTCATAATATTTCAACAATCAGAAAAATCGCATTTTTGGCATAGTGTTCATATATGATCATATATATGAAAGATTTTATAGATGCAAGCTATCGTAGTCATGTCCGTAAACCCTCCTGGATGTCGTATAAAAACAACTGCATCCTAAAATGTATTCTATATGGCTCAAATATCAAATTTTTCGCTTCTGGGTATTTTTCACTTCTAGGTTTATGTCTGTATTCTGTTTGCCAATCTCCATCAGGAAGACCTACATTAGCAAAGAGTGTCAGAATGAGACAAAGGTTTGGCAAAGTTCAGCAAAGTGTAGGCAAAAAATCATAATATAGTCCCTTTTTGCAAATTATGCAGGTTATTCAATTTAATACCTGTTAGAAAGGTCCCTTGATAAAATAGGCAAAGTATTCACTTGAAATGCAATTTTATTCAAAAAATTACACTGTTATTCCAAGATTTAATGCTCATATTACAGCAAATATATTGGCTCAAATGAAGCAAGAATCAACTATAGAGAATCAGAATAACATTGTATTCATATTCTAGTATGAGTCTGTATGACTGGAAACCAATACATTGCCACAACAAGACTAGAAGCAGGTTGATGACTAAGCATCAATGCAAAGAGGAGTACCTTGCATCAAAAATAGAGCAGGTGTGAAGGTGATGGAGAAGGTGGTGATCTCAACAGCCTGTGATAGCACAGAGGGGTAATCCAGTCCCCAATGAGCAAATTAGCAAGTTAGTTATTGGAAAAAGTACAGAGTACAAATATGGACCTAGTTCCCAATGACCAAGAGGTTGAGATAGGGGACTAGGTGCTACCTAGTACCTACTGCTCTATAAGTACTGTTTGCAACAATAAGGATCAAGATAAGGATAAAAGACAATGACAATAAGAGGAAAGACAATCACACTGCCAATAATTATGCTTCAGTCAGACTGAAGCATTATGAGAAATATATTATTTCAATCCATAAGGAAACTGTAACTTTTCTGAGGAATACTGAAAGTGAACATTTCTTAGGGCTTAAGAAACAAATTAATTCAGATGACTTGAAGCTTGAATTTTCTGCAAATTTCCAAAACATCATTTTTCGGACTGGATGTGAACTGCTTCAGCCGGTCCAAAAATATAAACTACCGATGCCGCCCAAAGTATTACATTTCAGGTCAGCTGAAATGGTGACCGCTACCATTTCGGGAGCCCTGAAATGAATAAATTCAGCCGGCTTCGGTGATTCATGCTTTCAAGTCAGCTGAAGCAGGTTACTTCACATCCTGGCCGAAAAATATTATTTCGGAAACGCGCAGAAACTTCAAGCTTCAGATGGTACAAATATATTTTCTTCATAAGTTGTATGAAGCATTTATTTTCTACACCACTTTGAAAAAGTACATTTTCTTTAGCTGCTGAAAGAATCCATTTCACATAGGGTTCCAAAGTGCAGTGCAGTTCAGTTTTTAGAGCCATTTTTGGAGAACTGGAAACTGCACTGGTGCTAAAAATACTCAATTTTGGCAAACCTTGCACTGCACTGCAGTTCTAAGTTGCACCGGTGCAAGGTCAGTGCAGTTATGTGGTTTACACTGGTTCTGCAGCTAATCAGTGCAAACTGGTGCAGAACCGGTTCAAACTGCAGTTTCAGTAGCTTCAAAAATTGACAACTTGTATATTTACTACAAAAATGTATTAAAGAGGTCATTCCAGTAAGTAAAGGTTGCTACTAATATTGACACTAGTATTTGGTAGCAATATTCATCAGTACTTAGTGAGTATAAGTGACTGTAACTTGTAAGTAGGTATTGGTATTAATATATGCTCATAAGTACTTACTGTATACTACTACTAGTTAGTAAGTAATCACTGTAAGTAAGTATTGTAACAGTAAGCATGGAAACTCAAGTAAAACACCTACTATAATACTGGTAAGTACTGTAAGTAAACACTGTGAGTAAATACTTACCATACTACAAGTATATACACACCTACTTAGTATGGAAAATTGCACCAGTGCACCACTGGTTTGCACCGGTTTTTATCGGTTATTTGAATTTCCAAATTCTAGAAAACTGAGAACTGCACTGCAGTGCAACCGCTGCACCGGTGTAATGTTTTTTAATCTGCACCGCAGTTCAGTGCAGTGCAGTTGGCGGTTTTTAAGCAGTTAATGAACCGTACTTTTAAACCCTAATTTCACACAATGCTTCAGCTAAGCTGAAGCACAATTATTGGTGGTGTGAATAGTGCAAGAAGAAACTAGGTGAGTATGGTGTCATGCAGCAATAAGTGTGATAGGAACAAGAAGAAGTGTAAGGGTCCATTCAGTATGTAACAATAATGATTAATTGAATAGAAAGAAAGACAATAGTACCCTGTGAGTTAGGGAATCAGAGGGATCAATGTTCTGGGAAGTCTGTTCAGCTGGTAATGAGCAATGAGTATGGTCACATGGCTGATAGGGGGGTGATTGATAATGAAAAGCTGTACAGCATTACCCCAATAGTGAGTGGAATATTGAGGTGGAAATCTTGGAGTGCTAGGGCGAGTTCAGTGGAGTTCAGCAATTGCCTCGCCACTTGGGCCCACTACATCATCTTCATTCTGTTGGAATATCAAAGGTAAATATATTCTATTGAACTATACATGGAACGCTTTCTCGTAGTCTCCACTTGTTTGTATCACCATCCCATGCACTCCACTGTTATTGTCTCGCAGACTCCACTTAGTCTCTCGCCGTATCCACTTGCTCTCTCGCAGTACCCACTTTACCGTATGGACAGTAGCCACACATATTCACGCAGTAGCCACTTGCCTGATATATTGTTTGTACTTAGGACTGTATATAAGCTTAGGTACCATACCCTGTAATAACACTGTTGTCCCCCATCGATCTGTGTGATCGTTACTACTAAGTCCTGTGTGGACTTACTGCTGCTACTTCCTATTTAGGAACGAAACTCTAATACATTCTCCTAACTATCATGATGCTCATTATACCCCTTCCACCATACCAAGTATTGTAACTTCTTCCAACACCCTCACAGCTTGCTGTCCAAAATTACATTCATGTCATAAAAATCTCCTCCTTCCACTATCTCTGAATCTGGAGGTGGAGGAAGAATGCCATTGATCTTGTTTCATTTCCATGATGAGAGTTAATTGATATGGATGTTGTCATGGATTTCCATCCAGGTTGGAAGCACTAGTTGCTATGTATGTGTCCCTGTTTTTAACCTCAAAAGGCCCTAACTGATCACTTCACAGCTTCTCATTTTTCTGTTGAATCTTCAGGTTATTGACCAAAAGCTACACAGGTTGTCCAACCTCAAATGACTGTGGCAGGGTTGTGAGGTTTGACATCCACTGTTTGACTCATCCATAAAGCTGCTTCCATATCTTCCTGGGCCTGTTGCAAAAGTTCCAGGCATTGATCTACAGATGGATATGCTTTCCCAATGCCTTCCAGGCACCAAAATTATGGATTTTGGGATATATCCATAGAGGACCTCAAATGGTGTTCAGCTGTATGCAAAGTGAACCTGAGAGTTGATAACAACTCTGCTCTTGGAGACAATCCCAATCATCTTGTCAATGGCTTACATGCATCTGCATTTATTGTCAATTTCCACTATCTAGGAGTGCATCAATCCGGCCGGTTTATTGAAGTGCAGAAACGGGAGTTGGGGAAGGATCCAGAACTGTTGAAGGCGGAGAAGATGTCTGAGATGAATTTGAAGAAGTTGAGAGTTGCGTTGGAGTTGATTAGGGAGATTGCTGTTGATGCTGGGAA
Source organism: Gymnopus androsaceus JB14 (assembly GCA_009733575.1). NCBI lineage: Eukaryota > Fungi > Basidiomycota > Agaricomycetes > Agaricales > Omphalotaceae > Gymnopus > Gymnopus androsaceus. Next base: position 130,701 of record ML769505.1, on the reverse strand, counting down.
GGAAGGAAGGCTGAGTCTTGTGTGTAGGGATGGGAAATTGGAGGTGTATGAGCGGAGAAACGATACGGGCTGTTTACCGGAAGCTTTCATGCGTCAATTCCGAGCTCGCACTTGAGCTTGAGCTGAGCTGCGGCGAAGTTCAAAATATTTCATGTGTATATTTCAATTTTGTATTTTATTTTGATACAAAAAAAGTCTTTGAATGAGAATGAGTAAAGTACACGAAAAGTCGAAAGAGGTTACTACAATCTCATTCAATAGCCCAATGGCATCCGTAGAGCGCCCAGTCGCTCTTTTCCCTGGGCGAAAACTTCTTTTCTGGGTCAACTACGCACTCCCGTTTAACCTTACCGTCTACAAGGAGCCTAACAACTCTAATTCGACCAGATAAAGCCCCGCTTAAACATAGGTTACCGATCAGGTGCGCCTCTATTCCTCGTTCCGCATCTTCCACCACACGACTGGGTACTGTAAAACTTTGACCATTGTACGGATTCGTATAGGTCGTGCCAATGCCGCTGATGATTTCAATAGACAAGGTGTCTATGCTCCATCTCGAGCTACTGCCGCTACTAGAATCCGATTTGTGCTCGGATGTGGAATCTTTAGGCAAGCCTAACGGCCCGTGCAGCAGAAATCTCGTGATCATCTTGCATAGCTGCTTGGTCAATGGACCAGGGCCGATTGTACCCCACCACCAAAACCGCGTCTCGGATTGAATCCTAAAAGAAACGCGCATATTCCGGCACTTTTGATTTGGGTGAAGGAAAGAGAGGAGGGATTTTCGTGTCTGCTCGGGAATGGTTGAACATCTTGGGATAACATACGTGCATATGGGAAGCACCACCCATTCCGCCCATATCTTCCTCCGCATCCTGACGAATCCTTTTCCATGAGTTTACATTGTCCAACGACAACGACAACGACAGCGACCGTGTCTTGATAACTGCAAGATCAAGCTCAAAGGAGACACCACCGTGTCTATCGATGGACTCGAGCATTTCAGTATAGACTTGTCGACAGGAGTACATGAGGCCTGAACAAGAACCTCGACTGGATGGGATTCGCCATCGTAGCGTGCAAAAAGTAGATGGTGGATTGGATGCGTCTACGAGATGCGGAGGAATGGATTGTGGAGGTGTTCCAGTAGTCGTAAAGAGCAATGCATTATCATAGATCTGATCGCGGAGCTCGCGCGCGAGCTGAAGAAACGTAGAGAAACGTAGGAGGATCGCTGGCCATTCGTGTTGGAAGCAGCAGATAAAACGTGTTCCGCTGTCACGAGCGCATCGAAGCCCGGCCCGTATATCTGCCAAACCTAAACGGATTTTTGGCTAGTACTGGTAGCAGCGCCAGGGCTGCGGTGGCATTGTTGAAGAGTCAATCAGCGGCATGGCATGCCTTACCAGTGACCTCTACAAGCGTGTGTAGGCTTGAGATATGTGAAAAGGAGCCTATCGAGAGCTTGACGAATTAAATACCTGCAACGACAAATTGTTCAGCAGGAACCTAGCATCGAGGACCATCGCTACACCTACAGAGAAAGCAAAGCGGACCCGTCCTGATATCTCTTCAGCGGCGAAGCTCCAGCACGCGTTGAATGATTTTTCAAGATCGAATAGCTGTACACGCTCTGGAATATCATATCGACAAGGAAATTCCTGACCATGCGATGACAGAGCTCCGACGACACCATCGAAAGACAGAGGACGACAGGATACCGATCGTATTGCGTATTCAGTGACACTTTGGAAGCATCACTGGCTGCGGTGGTGAAGGATTTTGATTGTGTCTGAGTCGTATGAATACGAGCAAGCGAAAGCATTTAGAGCGTTGACGAGGCTACTTTCCTTCAGGACTATGTAAACCAGCGCGGATTTAAGAGCACAGTTGGACATATATACATTTTATAAGAGAATCGGTACTGTTGAACTTCGCCCATCTCGTCCTTAACAAACCATATCTGTTTTGCAATTTGGGAGTATCTTGTAGGCTCATTCATGGTCGCGATGTGTAGCCGATAATGTATCAATGATTTTCTGGTTATCTGTAGGAAGAGCTAAAATAAATAGTTAGCTGAGATGATTGAGATCCTTCTGATGAAAATACACACCTCGAGCTCAACTGGCTTCAGAATATCTGCCAAGACCCCTCAAAAACATATCCTAATCGTCGGAAACGTCGTCCTCTTCCTCAAATTCTTAGCCTTCCGTCTTTTACCCTGATTTCAAGTTGTCAGAAGTAGCCTGAAATCTCGTCGGTCATATTGCAATAAGGACATGGATTAAGCAAAGATAGAAGCGAAAAAGCGGAAAAATGCGCGATGCAAAAGAACCTCAAGCGCCCACTAAGCGCCGAATAATAATAATGGGCGCTTCAAAGTGATATGCTCCTGTACTCTGCTCCTGGTATACTCACACCTTTGGGTTCGACAGCGCTCGCTTCAGACGTGCAACCACCTTGAAGCATTCAGGAGTCAAATCTATAGTTACCATGCTGTAACGAAGCAGTCTTCTGCGTGGGTACCTGCTGGATTTAATTAATAAAAGACGCCTTCCAATGGACCCACAGCGGTAACTCTGCTTTCATCTTCATCATCGAATGCTAGTGTATCCTATCGTTGATTCTTGTAACGGGTTTATTGACTGGATTCTGGATATTCTCCTGGAGATCTGGCTCCGATACGCATACGCATACTGGACCTATTTCAGTTGAGCACCTCAGGAAGAAGGTAGGCTATTGCTCACAGTTTGATATCATCTCCTCATTATGTCACTTAGCTTCCTCAAGATCTGACCGAATGGCGAATGAACGCTCGCTATATCACATCTTGGAACTACCTCCGCAAGTTCCTCGCTGGTCATGGATATAAACTTTGGTCGTTTGATCATGTACGACCTGGGACTCTTTCTCCTCCAGGATGGGATTATGGTATGGCTAATGGTTTTCTGTACACCCCTTCCTGGTCTGCTGTCCTCTGCACAGAAAGTAGGCGGAGGTCCGGGCGCAGTTTTAGGTCTAGGCGGGCTAGCTACTCCGGTGAGTGACAATGTTGTCCTCAATTAGTCTCTGTTTCTGACGCTCTGTGTGTTTCTTAGAGAAAAATTCTCTGGCCAGCACGCCACGACCATGGAGATGTGGTCATTCGAGTCATATCTCCTAGGCGGAGAAGGTCTACGTTCTCTGAAAATCCTCCGTCAGATTGCAACTGCGCCTGAGGCGCTGATACGCTCCAATCATGCTCGTTCCTATGTTCAGAGAGATTGTGTTGCAAGATATCGTGCTAGGCGTCTTTCCTCGGGTTACAGCTAGTCTCGCAGATACATTTGAACCGACTACACTGCCCTTTATGCTGGAGAGAGATATGCTAGAAATATTCGCGCAATGCCTAGAGGTATGTTGATTGGTTCGTATCAGCTAGGATAACCATAACGATCCATTTGGCGAACCTAGGCACTCGAATTCCTTCACGAAAACCTCATCGCTCATCCTCGTAAGACTCTCTCTCGCCTCCACAGTGATCTCTTCTCTCACCATTCAACAAATAGCACGTCACTTTCAGCAGCTTTCTTATTGACTCTCCACCTCTTTCCGATTCGCAATCTCGCCCTCTCACAGGCCAATTTCGCGTCTACATCACCAACTTTGACTACGCAGTCTCCTTCCCAGCCAATACTCTCCCTGTGGACCGATTCTGTTTCGGGGAGCAGTTTTTCACTAGCACTGTTGATTCAGGATCAGACTCGAAGAGATCACAGCTCATGCTGAAAGCACCAGAAATTACGGATATTGGACATCCTTTCTCGCCCTTCCCTGTTGATTGCTGGCAGTTTGCGATGAGTGCTTTGATGTTAGGATTAGACTCGGCGTCAAAGTTGGGTGAAGGATTTTTCGCTGTACGTGTTCTTTTCTGTCTTCTGTCTTCTGTTATTGAATAATTCCTTTGCAAGAACGAAGCTGTCCTTGAGCTGCTTCATACAATGGCCGATGATGATCCGACGTGTAGACCCTCTACTTTAGATGCACTTACTTCGTTGCAGAACATTCTGTGCTTGAATTAGCGTGTTGTATACTATATTTATATATATATTCTTTTAACATCAGAATGCCAGTGCATTAACTGTAACGGTTTTCCCTGTACGCGCGAGCTTGTCGCTTGATTTCACGCTAGCAGAACGACTGTATGAATGATGCTACGAAATGGCGCAGACGAAAAATAGTGGCGGGAACTCAAGTACAATGCGAACGTAGGTCAAAGATATTAAGTCTACTACATACAATTCGAAGTTGAATACTTCTTCTTACATTCTCCAGTAGCTCTTTTGGTTTTCCCGGTTACTTATCTGAACAAAAAGCATCAATACCTCCACACTCGTGAATTGCCAACCATTGTCTATAGGACGGAATTGAAAATAATAGCTTCGGATGTAACATCATTTAACAAAGGAGTATGTCAGTGTCGCCTTCGCGCGAAAGGCAGACTGTATCTTTCCTTATCATCATAAGAAGAACACAAGGACCGGTATCAGTGTCGGAGCTGCTCCTCTCGCTGTTCCTCCTGCTTCAGGATCCATTCTAAGCGACTATACTCATTCTGGTATTACGTTTTCTTGTTACGCTCGGGTCTTTGAACACGACTGCAATATATGCGATTGTATGGTTGAAGTCAATGAAGTGATGGAAGATGTCGGTGATTTTATCTGTCCTAGCTGGTGCAATTATCTTTGGGGTCGCGTTACTCGGAGTAACGAGGCCGTATAATGTTCAATTCATCGGGTTTTCGAATCTCTTTTGGGTCCATTTGAAGCTGCATTGCAATGTCTAAATCAGAATCTATCATGGGTCTATTCAGTAGTGTCCTTGTTAGTATATACATGAATAGATGAGAATAGACACCAATAGCATGTCTATGGGACGGCCAGTTTGTTCTTAGTACGTGTAGATACATTCAGACTCAGATAGATAAACAGAATTCATCTAAGTATACATAGATGATGGATCACGTCTGTTCCTTATCTATGTACCGTCTACCAGTAGACGCGTGTTTTCTTCTATCTGAGTTCATCGGGCAATTTGTTTTTGACAGGACGTTGATGAATAATAATCATTGGGCCACTCACAATGCATTTCGCCAAATGCAAGCTCATTTTAGGCTATTAACGACGTCTCTTTCCTTATTTTCCGTGTCGGTTTTGCGATGCAGTAACCTACAACTCGCGGGTCTCCTCTTCTCCTATTTCTCACCGGTTACTTTGACTGGTCTTGGTATTATTGGCATTAATGGGCGGTCGTGTCTATATACCAGGCCAAAATTTAAGTATCTGGGAGTTGAGCATTGAACATATTAGCGAATTACTCTCAGCAAAGACAATAATTCAGTGCTACCTCAGCTAATGGTTTGTTGTTTCGGGGCTGCCGCTGTTGGGTATTGCCACAAACACCATGAACCGCGATAGCCGGGCCTTCCAAAAGTTTTCGGGTACTGACCGCTTATAACTTAGACTCGGATGCTATATCTTACATGAAAATGGTACCGAGGCAATCGTTTCGCACGCGTTGAGAATAACATTGACGAGCGTTAAATTACCTCCCACGGCATTGTCCCGCGGCGAAGTTGCGCATCGAATCGGACCGAGATCCGTGTCTCTGTCTCGTTCTCATCATGTCATGGTCCCTACCGAAATCGTGTCGGAAATTATCAGCCATGCTTGGTTCAGCTGCTCCACTGCGAAAGAGCAGACCGATTTAATGCTCACGCTTCCATTGGTGAACCATTCTTGGATGCTCGAGTACGCAAGACTGTCCTCTTGCCACCTCTTCATTCCCAACACCTCTTATCTGAATAAATACCTTCCCCGAATCACAAACCGCACCAGACACTCTTTTTTCAATAGATTTCTTCCGGCACGCATCTCTTCCAATGGCAGAACAAGCTCACCCACCACATCCAGCCGAAGCTTCATTTATCGGTCGTTTGATTCGGATATCCGTGATCGTGTGCAAAGCATCTCTTGCATCTACGACCAATACATCGATTCAAAATCGTCTATGAATGCCTACCACGCAATATCGAGCTATCAATTTCCTTGTAATCTCCGTACATTCTTCCCCAACCTCCGCCAACTTCGCTTCTATCAGCACTTTCTCTACAATTACGATGGTCCTGCCACCGCACAAGTGGGTCATTCGCAATTGGGCCATGTTTTTGACGCTCGGTTATACCGCGTTGTCAATGTCTTCCAATCCAAGAAAATTACAGCGCATATTGCTGTAGACTATGATTTTCCTACCTGGCTCGAAGTACTTCTCGTGGAAAGAAGACGCATCACTAACCTCCAGCACCTGCAAAAGCAGGCTTTGGCGGTTATTATGGTGCGCCTGTCGACATCCACAGCGGATTTGGATCCCGGAGTCTTTATAATAAATTGCACTCTGCTACTGCGAATGCCAGTGCCATTGATTCTGGTGAAAATTGGCCATGGACTGGGCATGGTAGTGGATTTGATTTATTGAAGTATATTGAGCGCACAGTTGAACTTCCTGCACCTGTAGATGGAGAAGGGGATGTGAGGCATTTCCATTTTGATATCACCATGCCGCTGTTTGAACCAAAGCTACCGGCCCCGAGTGGTAATGGTATTGCTCGTAGACAACAATATATTCTACCGCTCTATACCAGCACTCCCAGCTCTCCTGTAGTACGAACAGATGCTAAAACCATCTCCAGATACATGGGTGGGGTAAGTTCTACTCTGCCTTTTTACTCTCATTCTCGCTTATGCATTGTACAGTTGATCATTGCTCTCGCTATTATTACCTGGGCGATAGCCAGTTTCGTCCATTTCCCCCAGCACAAATAAACAAAGCCGGTAACCAGATTTCTCTCACCTTCCCTACTACCTCGGCTCATTGTTATGATACACTTCCACGGGTGTGCTAACGGGCGATTTTCTGATGTTCAATCCATGTAATTCTCCGAACCCCGGTAGTACTTGCTTGCTCCTTTCATATCTCTCAGGCCTTCTCTCTCTCTCTCTTCTCTTCCAGCTATTTACTGTGAATTGTTTACAAATCTGCTATTCTACTAGCTGTATGTACTTCACTGCACCGATTTTATCTACCCGACTACATCATGATTAGTCGGTTCCTTCCACCGCAATGTCGAATTATTTTTAAATCTCGTTTATTCGCCCAGGTGCGTTAGTATATGATAGCGAACGCCTGTCGTAGGTAAAGGTATCGTACGTGTTCTTGACGTGTTCTAATACTTTATGTGGGTCTCTGTCTGCAACGTTAGACTCCCGAGGGAGGCAATGTCGAATACGACTTAACTTCTATAGTGAGTTTGCTCGTTTGAATTCAAAATCGCCATTCAGCTTTAGGGCTCGCAGGTATCAAGATCCTTCTCTCCGAGTGGAGCGCAGGGACAACTCCAAGTTGAAACCTACTCAATATCGGTCCGAGTTCCTTCCCAAGTTGAAACATACACGATATCGACCTTTGACATGCTTGCAGTAATAGAAACCCTTCCGAGTCCGACTAACGGTTCGTTTCAAGATCGAGCAGTGTCGATTCCACTGGCAACAACGGGACATGGGTGACAGTGTTAGAAAAGGAAGAACAGAATGCTTGATGAGAGGCAGTTACATTCCCGATATGTAATACACACTAGGAGTCACTCGAGATCTATAACTTTAAGCAGGTGGCACCTTTCAAGCAATAGGTATATGAAATGCATCCGAGTCGTCGAACATGGGTCTGAGCTTGATTTCAAACAAAAGCCGAATCATTTTCCTCCCCAGGTCGTTCCGAATGATGGGAGCGAAGCTTGCGCAGGTTGGAAAAGAATTTACGCAAGTGACAGGATAGTGATGACCTGAAAATTCCTAGTACGCTACCATGGAAAAAATGGTATAGATGTATGTAGTCGTCGGCGTAGGCGTTTGAAGACGCGAGTCGATGGGTTTGGCGGCATCTGAAGTGATAAGTACTAATAGAGCACCAGGTGGTAAACATTCAATGGCGCAGTTTGGCGGCGGATATCCTTTGCGTATTCGAGCATCGAAGTGTGGTGGACCAATGGAAAGGGATCCCAAAGATGATTAAATTAAGTGTTGCAATTGAGCTGGCGAGAGGAAGCGCCGGCTTGATTTGACGCTATCTAGAACTAAAAAAAGGACAGTCGGGCGCTTGTGTTTTTGCTTCTCGCCTACGCAGCGACAGTACCTCTAGATTTTTGATCCTGGGCCAATTCAATATTGTCACCAAGCTTTTTCAACCTGAATGCTTTCGCTAACAGTAGGCGACGCCAATGCGTTATACACGAGCAGGAATGGAACGACACTAACTCCATCGAACATTCCTTAGTAGAAGCTGGACGGATTGGAGGAGCAGATAGAGCAGATTTTTTACTTCAGTCGCGCCATAACGCTGCTCGGCCTGCTTCAACTTTGCGCGCACCCTTTTTCTGCTCTCATTTTGTAGGGAATGTTGTGAACTACTTGCTCTGTCACTTGTGTGCATTTTCATCTCAGTTTTCAAAGGAGGAGTTTGTTCGAGAATATCGTTCCAGTTTCTTGCTTTTTCCCCCCTTCCATTCGTATTGGTCTATCCTGCTTTCTTGGATTCCCTTGGCTCGCTTTGCTTGCTCCGTTGCCTGGGTTCGGATGGGATGTAGGTAGATGGAGATGGGATAAGTATGTTTGCGGATCTACGTCGTGAAAGATACGCGTACGATGAGCGTTTTGTGCTGTCTATTGGTCTTCAGTCTCAGGAGTTAGCGAGGGTAGGAGCGGTTAAAGCGGCTTCGTGATGGATAGATAGATGGATAAGAAGGAACTATTCTTTGTCGTTTCGACCGTGCTCCTGAGCCGCAAGTTGCTCAAGTAGAGGTTTACGGTTTATCTCTTTATTCATTTCGTTTGCATCTCAACTCTTGCCTCTCCTTCTCGCCTTTTCTTCCCTCCCAGGACCCAATCTCCCTCATTCATGCACAATCCTCTTCGTTTCACCTCCGGGGCTAGTATCGGCGGAAGCAGGAGCAGGAGGGGTTACGGACAGGGTATTTCATATATAATCTGGATGATTTGTCGACAGCGGCGTGTGTGACCGTTACATATTCGGGACTCATCTCCTTCCTCTTCTTTCTTCCTTCCTACATGGGCCTCATACCTTACTAGTACACTCATAGTCTCACATAGATTTGGCTCATCCGATGCAGTCTTCAGCCAGTATCACCATCGCCATCCCTCATTACATGTAAGTCACCTTCAATAGAACGATGACGGAGACAAACGCCGCGATTGCGAATTACGACGGGGAGGATGAAGCTGGCGAGAGCAGCAGCAGCAGCACGAAATCCCAACCGCAACCAAGCCCATTACCCAAGTCAACCTCTCCCACTCAATCAGCACCTCCGGCTTCCGTGTATCCGCACTTCTAGTAGGGAGAAAAAGAACAGGCGAGTGTATGAGGATACGGAGAGAGAAGAGAAACGAGGATGGAGTGTAAGGAGGTAGGGAGAAGAGGTCCGAGGTTCAAGAGGATAGGGCAGAAATGACGGGGCAGTTGCAGCCGTGGGGAGATGCTTTGGGTCGTAGTAAAGGGGAGAGGAAACATGACGAGAGATGAAAGAATATCATGGACTATTCCTCAGCCTGAAATCTGCACTAGTGTGGCGTATGCACGAAGGCTCGAAATACCGAAAATGTCATGCGCCATACTCCGGGTTCGACTCTGTCGACTTGCCTCCACTCATTATAGTTGGCCCTGTTCCTGGCAATGGAATGGCCTTCGAATTCGAATTCTGTTTCTTCCTCCGAGTCGAGTCTGATGATGTTTCGCTGTCTTCATGAATGTACCCGGCTCGACATTTAGGGGAACATGGTCGTGGCATCAGCACTGGCAAGATAACAATCGTATTACGCCCGAGGAGGATATCGGATCGATTGGGGAGGGGGGAGAGGGGAGAGAGGCTCACACGCGGAGCCCGAGGAGCCAAAAGAGCCGTGACGGATGAATGGGTAGGTGTGGTGTGCCGGCCTCTAGTTTTCACCGGTGGGGGTATGGATATGGGTATAGGTATGGACGCAAGCCCTGCGTGGACATCCGACATAGGATGAGAGACCTCGGATCAAGAGTAAGAGTATCGAGGAGAGACTAGGACTAAAGGAGTCCGAGGAGAAATCAGGGAAGGACTCAATAAGTTCGGACCGGCTGGGGGATGTTGCAGACTAGTAGCAGAAGGAATCCGAGGAGTGCATGGTCTGGAGGGCGAGAACCTGTATACTTAGGTTCGAGGAATCGGGTGAGAAGGTCAATCAACGATCCACTAACATTGTTATTTGCATTATCTGGATAAGCTTGTATGTGCGTACTTACTGTAAATAAGTTATCTGCCTTTTTTTTGGGGGAAAAAGACATAACCTAAGCGGCTTACAAGCCAATTCCGACACGGGGAATCGAACTTCGGGCTATCGGCAGCACATGAGAATGTTAGCCACTACACAGCTGGAAGTCTGTTCTGATTTTGTGATCTAACTTTCTATATTGATGAGTGGAAAGAACTAAACAGAACTCATATGCCTATTATTGAGAGCCTCAGGCTAAAAAAGTCTCGCGTGTTACATATTCAAATTGGCCCAGGTCAAGAACTTACTATAATAGCGCGAGCCTACTAGTATGACCGACTCAGAGTCCGGACTCTACTGTCTTTCCCAAAGCAATTGACTTGAGCTCGAGGTTCGAGTTTTTAATTAAGACTCGTACTGAGCGCACTTGGATGACGGATGATGGATCATGTTACCTACCTGGCCTATAATTCCTCTGCTGGGGATTACAGGGCGAGAGGAACGTGTCCAGCTTCACAAGGCCGGGTTCTACCGATTGCAAGCAAGAGCCTGTGCCTATTAACGGGTAAACGCAAAAGGTAAAAGGCGCGTAGGACCTCGACGGGAGAGAACATTTGAATCCACCACTCACCGAATGAAGATCTTTAATACAAAGCATGAGAAAGGTTGCAGACCGTGACTCGTGAGTCGCACTCGTATTTCAATTTCAGAGCGTATAGCCTTAGGCATTAGTGGGGGAAGGGTTAAGTAACATGTACATACATGCATTTTTGCATACGGATAATCGGCTGCCTCGGATGCGTTGGGTACAGTAAAAGTCGATTCGGATTCGGATATCAATCAGATATAGATGCTTATGATCGTCCGAGTCGACTTAGTGGGAGCCAGGTAGAGATTCTTTGATATAGACATTAAATAGTTAATAACAGTATGATAATTTAATCACTTGCGAAGTGAAGAGTCCATTGGGTGAGCACTACGGATTTAGTTGACCCTTAGTTCTTTGAACCTTCCTATACTGTTTTTATTCATAACAGTTGAAAGCCATAGCCTAGCATCGTTGATGTGCATAGAATTAAACAGACGGCAATGGTTAATATTATCTAGAGTAGTATAGCTGCGGCTCATTTCTGAGTCTGGTAATCCCGACGGCAGTGGCAGCCTGAGGATAGAGAGTACTCAGCCGAGAAAATTTCAACCCGAAACTTTTCGGACGAGCAAATAAACATCCTGTATCATTTACTATTACTTAGTACGGGTTAGGGGGCCTTCATGAAGGTGTCTGGTCGGACTCGGAGCTGCTTTTAATGATCTTCTCCCGCATTTCAGTACATAGTACATTTTTTCCGAGGTTAGCGCAGTAAATATCAAGTCATTTGACTGGATTTATTCAAACGCTAAAGTTGGTAACATTTCACGACGATATACAGTACTTAGTAAGTAAGTACACCGACCGTTGACGTTGATTTTATTCCAACGGCTGCATACTAGATGGCTGCAGAAATTATTAGTGTGCTTTCGAGTTTGCACCCAGAAGAGACTACAAGCTGCGAATCAAGTGCTGAAACCTCATAATTGACTCGGAGAGTTAGACGAGCCTCGCGATCAAATTTCCACGGGCAACGTTCTTTCGACCATGGTCCGTCAGTGATCATCACCAAAAAAGGTATGTACTGGAAGGACTATAGCAAAGAATACTTCCGAACTGACGGTCTCAATGGTAATGCACCATTCGTTTTCTTTTGGCTGTGACTTTTGCGGAAAGAAGACGAGCGCGAAGTAGTGAAATTGAACCGGCCTTGGCAGCTACTATTCAGTCCCTGGCAGTGGCTCCTCATTCCTGGCATCCTTCTACTGTATTTGCTTTAGTCTGCTCTAGCGTTAAGCGGCTGACCTATATTTTAAATGGCAGTTGCTATCAAGCTGCTTTTATATCGAATAGAAAATTTATGAGTTGAAATCAATTGGACGTCGGCCGGTGTTTAAATTCTTCTTAAATCCAGGTGCTAACGCTTTGCGAGCTCCCATGGAAGCCAGAGATCAAATATGGGTGCCATTTCAAGTTATTATTAGGATAGGATAACATTTTACGTTTATCTGCTGCCGATGAAAGAGCATGGGATGGCGTTCCTTCATTCAGGTCCTGATAGCTTCAAAGTTAATGAATGGCATTGAAGCGAAGATGGGTAGAAGTATCAGTGTCCTCTGTCCTCAGACATTCAAGAGTGCGGCAACGTTTATTAGAAAGCGCGAGCAGGCCAGATATACGTTTGAAAAGGCAAGTCAGTTCCAACCAAGAGCTTTGTCTTACCAATATAGTCTTATTGGAAACTAGGACTGGAATGCAATCTCTACAGACTTCGGGCAACAGTTGACATTAGTGAACCTCATCTTAGTATTACCTGTCACAAATTGCCAAAATATGTATGGATCTCGAGTCGGTCTGAATAAAGGCCGGCTGGCCTCAGTGACCGCAGCCAAGCAGCAGTTGCAGGGTTGCTTCGAAGCTCTCAAGCACTAGAAGCTTTGAGTTCAGGTCGATCTTTGGTTCCAAATTCTGAATCGTCCAAAGCATGCTCACGACCTGGTTCACTTCTCAAATCAACCAGTGCCTATTTATTCCAAGAAATGGCTTGGCCTGTCATAGCTCTCGGGGTTAGAGGCCCCTATCATCGTCGTGGAGCACAGACGCGTTGAACTCAGCAACCATATCCGAAGCCATTTGTATGAGGAAAAAAAAAGCATAGGGACAGGGGAAAGATGAATGAATCGGCAGTCATTTTACATATCGATGTCTTTTTTTGGTTATATTTCTATCTAGAATATGATGCCTGTTGATATGTGTAGGTACGTCCAGGGTGCGCCCCAAGTACTGGAAACGAAAGCCCAGTGCTCTTCCCGCGATGGTGCGTCCAACTCCATATAGCCTATCATTCTTGATGCAGCGTACTTAGGAGTCCATGAATATCCTTGACGTTTTCTATCAGGCTTGTCGCGCTTTTCCGTTGTCTCCGCCACAAATCACTGGAAGCACAGATCGGCGCTGTGCTCACTGCGATACCTGATTGATATCTGAAAGCAATATTTGGTTAGTGTACTGCACGCAAAAACATACAATTGATACTTGTTTGTGATATCACACTGAACAGCATGGAATACGATGAATAAGTCGGGTACGAGGGAGGGCAGTGAAGCGCAGCGATCCTGCTGCTGACGATTCTGTAAAATATTTTTTTTATCCGCCTTAGGTTTAGTGCTCTCATGTCGCAATGACATATCGTATCGACAGGTTCGTATCGACAGGTATCGACCCTGCAAACTTACCGCAGCGTAACTTGCTAGAAGATCGTGCGCCTGCGCCCAAGACTCCGGCGCCCACTGAGCCCGAATGTTTCGAATTTTTCTGCTATGTAGATCTCAAGTAAGATGTACTTACAAAGTGATTCACAATGTATCTGGATGAAATTTCATTTAGGTAAGAAGAAAAGGAATATTTCCAATAAAAACAAGAGCACAAGAGTAGATGTTGATGTCGACGCCAGAAAAAACGATCGTGGCCCCAAAGTCTGTCCGCTTTCCCGTCAGATCCAAGCCCGTTATACAGTGCTCCATCGGTGCCACTCGAATTGTGGATCATAGACGTTTTGTGCGCTCTACAGTTTTGCAGGATTCTTCCACATCGGTAGACGTTTCTAACGACAGAACACACAGCAAGGATAACATCCGATTAAAAAAGCATGTTCATATGAAGCTCTCAGACTGACCTCTGTAAATGCTTTGAGACCCTCCTGTATTTTCAAAAAAATTAAGAAATTGGACATTCAGTCCTAGACAACGTCAATAATAGCTCCACTGACTTTGATATTCTCGCCTTTGTACACTCTACCACTTTCCGAACTGAACGTGTGTTTCTGGAACGCTTCTTCGGGACTGTGGCTCTGCGACAGAAGTAGCCCATATTTTGTGGACTGGACCGCATCAGGTGAATTAGCGACAATAGCCTTGGCAATGGAAATGGCTTCCGAGACGACTTCTGATGATGGTACTACACTATTAACGCTGCAATGCGGGAATCCATGAGCCACGCAAGAATTTAATGGAGATTTGATGCTCACAATCCGAATCTTTCAAAGGCATCTCTTGCACTGATAGTCTTCCCAGTCAGAAGCATTTCGGCTGCAAGCTTCAATTCAATAACAGGGCAACGACAGACGAAGGTTCAGTTCAGGCTCGGGTGATTTCGACAGCAATAAATCCATACATGGTGCCCCGCTATGTGAGCTAGACGAGGGATGCCTAACGATAAATGAATATTTGAGTGGCGTAATGAAAGGCCAAGAATACACTCACCTCCAGCCGCGGCAACTACTCCTCGTTTAACTTCTGGTAGCGCAAACTTGGCGTCTTCTCCCGCGACAACAATATCACAGTTGAGAACGATTTCAGTTCCGCCACCATGAGCTCCGCCGTTCACAGCAGCGATGAGAGGCTTTGAAAGCTGGCGTCGGGAAAGTGAACCAAAACCGTGAGCGTCTTGGCCCACTTGCTTCTGTTCTTCCGATTTACCACTCTGTTGGTTCTTATTCCACCTATACCCATGATATTCTTGGTCAGTATCGGAGGCAGTTGCTGGTACCGCTGTCGATACCTGCGTCTTGCCAGAGCCAGATGCAAATGGCTAACCAGCGGAGATGATAAGAACGTACTCGACGAGGTCAGCGCCAGCACAAAAAATTTGCCCTGCGCCTGTCACTATAGCAACCCTATTTTATCTACTCAGTAAGTAAACTGGCGCCGGAACTAGACGAATTACCAGAGTCCAGATTCTTCACTGAACCAGTCGAGGACGGATTCCAAGTCTTTCTGCAACTGCGGAGTCATAGCATTGCGAGATTTAGGCCTGTTTAGAGTCAGCAAAACGACATGTTCAGTTGGAAAAGACACCAAGAGTTGCTCAGAATGAGGAGGAGGAGGGGAATGTGCTTTTGTCATAATGGTTGGGTTGAAGTTCCGGAAAGATACCCGGCCCGGTCATCACCGGTGTGAATTGCCCCAGGTTTACGGAATGCGGAGAATATTGATTTTGTTCCTGCCGATGGAACCATCGGAGAGTTCTTTGGTACCTCAGCGCTCAGTCTCCGAGTTTCTCTGACTGCCTGCCACCGACGTCAGGATCGCCACTGAAGATTAATAGACTTGTGAGGTACCAGATGCCGTTTATCTTCGCTCAGCCACCGCAGGAGGTCTCGGAGGTCTTTGCATCGGAGCGGGAGCGCTTTGCAACCAGCTGTTCAGAACATTGGAGTGAAAACGCGCCGTTTATGTTTCCATGGTAAAGATAATCAATCTTTCTCCTGCTTTTCAAGTTCCGAGTATCTCATCGATTGTAACGCTTGGACCTGAAGCAATTGAAAACAACAAAGCAAGAAAACATTATATTGTTACACAGCAAGATATGTAGCAAAAAAACACGGAGCGTAATAGTAGTTTTGAGTAGAGTAGGATAGCGGATGATATTATTCTTCGTCTTTCCTCCACACCACCGTTCTCCAGTACCATTCGTACAAGCACAACGTCTGCAATAATAGGCGTATATGATACATGCGATATGTGGAATCGCAGAAGGATTCAGAAGGCGAAACAAGGATGATACAACACATGAATAATAAGATGGTGGAAAGAGCGATGAGCTCAGGGCTAAACAAAGACGCGTTAATTCAAGCTCGACGCGGCTAGATGAGGACTAGAACGTACGATGAAACCCTTCTATGCCTTCAAAGGGCAGTTGGGGGCATGTTCACCGCGCCAACTGCAGATGGCGCATTGGGGAGCGTTATGATGGCAGATGCCCGTGTTAGACTCGGTGGACTGCGAAGAGGCAGGTGTGCAAGCGTTTCGGGAAACGGAAGATGAGGGTGCGACTGTGGCAGCGGATTGAGTGCACATGATGAATGAAGAGAGTATGGATGAATCGAGAGAGTATTCAACAGATGAGTATCGGCAGATGAAGACTGCGAATGAAGATGGGTAGTTCGATAGAGAGGGTAAGGAGACTCAGCTGCCTTTTATCTATTTTCCAGTGACGGCATCACCTTTCGGCATCCCTTTTGCTACTTTGGCGCCTGTTAGATGTTGATAAGTGGAACGAGAGAGCTGAGCCACTGTTGAGAAAGCATAATACAAAGCAATCTAGGCCAATTATGGTAAGTTCATATCATCAAACAAAAAAACGATTGGCAGATATCCTGCTGACCTACCAGATTAATGCACGGCGCAGTGCGGAACCGTCGGAACACAAAGAAGTTCGGTCATAGGAACACCACGTTTTTGCCTCGACTGTGAAAATGGCGAAGTTAATGAGTGATCATAAGAAGCTGTAGTAGGGAGCTGTGTAAGTGAACCACACAACGGATACGAACCGGGTTGAGATCGAGCCGAGGTACAGGATAGAATAAACTGCATCTCCCGAGAGATCTTCCTTGGCAAGCCCGATGCTACAGTGATCTGAATTTTAAAATCTGAAATTGCAAGAATAGACATACACAAAATACACCTATTCCTGAAGAGGAAATTAGTACAGCGTCCTGACGTTGATGTTAGCTGTCAGCGACTAGCATGTAGTAATGTATACAGTCCAGGGAAAACGTCTCGTCTGTAAAAATTAGTGTGGATGTCATTGTCAAAAGAAAACCGTCAAGTAGCGACAGCAAAGTAACTGATACTTATGAATGGCGGCCGCGGTGACAGAAAGAGAAAGCGCTCCAGACTCCTCAAGGTGAGAATATAAAAACGAGGCTCAACAGATTGTTAGGCGTAAGTAGTCCGGACAGCGCGGAATCACATCTGCTCCGGTTTTCTTCTACCGTTTCAGTGTGATTTGAAGCAGACGTCAATTGTGATTCTGAAGAGATGCATAGCACAATGTGAATAAATTGGGTACATTGATAAATGGAAGTATGTACTTACATACAAATTCAGCATCTACGCGAGTAGCACCCGAATATGATGATACTTTAATAACTCAGATGACAGTGATAATGAGGAAGAGGAACGAGCAGAGAAAGAAAAGTTTTTTTTCCGTGCAGAACATTCATCGTAAACGACAAACTACTTACCGAACCTGGCCAAGCCTTATCTCAGCGGTCTACTTCGCTCCCCGACTGGGACCGTTGTTCCTTTCGACGAGGAACGTCCTTGTACCAGTCCGGCACCGGATGAGCTTTAGGTATCGCTTTCTTCCGCAGCTCCCTGTTTTCCCTTTCCTCCTCCTCCGCTTGCTGCCGCTTCCTTTCTTCCAAAGCACGATCCATTTCCGCCTCCTTCTCTCGGACACGTTCATTGAATTTACTCCTCTCCCGAGCCCTCACGTCCGTGTGCATCTCAATAGGAAGAGGTACGACAGGCGTAATCTGTCCCTTGAGACTGGTTAAGAGCGCATCTTGGGCGGCATGAGAGGACTTGAAGTTGGGTATGGTGTATGGTGTATGATGTTTCAATTTTCGTTGGGAGCTGTCCTCGGGCTCTCGTGCATTGGAACTAGGTCTGCCCGCTTCACTTCGCACGTTGGTGCGAAAATTGAATTCAACAGGTCGTGTTGGATGACTTCTTGTTATCTAAAACTAGACTTTCGAGTTACTGGTAGCACGAAAATGGGATGAGGCTTACCTTTGTAGAGCCTTCGGATTGTTCCACGCTGAGTTTGGAGGAGCCACCCGAGTCCATTAAGGTGCCGGAGGAATGAACCACGGTGTGACTTTGCGCTATCGAGGAGCCTCCGAGAGACCCTTTCGAGACCACCGGTGGACCTCGCGTAGTTCTGGATGGACCGCTGACGTGGCGCATAGGCTTGGTCTTGGCCATGACGGAGGCTGAGTTTGAGTTTACTGAGGGAGTACGTCTCTTGATGATGGCACGACTTCCCGGTAGGATGGCGCGCGCTGAGGAGGAGCTGATAGTGGATATCTTTTCCTTCTTCCTAAGCTGCGTGTTCGAGACCGGTGAACCTGGCCTCTTGTGAGATTGACGCATGGGTGACGCATCGCCATCGGAAGATCGAAGAGATTTCGGTTCAGGAGTGGACGAGCGCCGTCTCGTCTTCGATGGGGAAAGCTGGGAAAGGGTGAGACATGGCACCATGTCCCTCGTTGAAGCCTTCGGACTTGCACCATGGGGAAGATGGCTGGAAATTTGATGGAAAGGTGAAGAAACCGTCAATGCCGAAGAGACGGTGCCAGCACGCAGATTAGAAAGCCTAATTTGAAAGAAAGTTGAGCCAAGCTCGAAAGTCGAGAATAGGCGAGATTAGGCGACTTACTCTTGCGAGCCAGCAAGGTTTTGACTGTACATTACTAAACGTTCAGCCAATCCGCCACGAGCTGTCGAAATAACGTTCATGTCAATGTGCCTATTTTCGGAAGCGCCTACAGCGGCCTCGTCACTTGGTACGTAGATGGTCTGGCTGAATGTAGGTCGCTCGAGAAGAGAATGGCTGGATGAAGTCACTATATTCTTCAGCCTGGAAGCTCCGCCACTTATGACGGCCTAACATACAAAATGATAAGTTCCAAGATTTGGACAACGCCTAATGGGAGTACATACGCTGCTTCTGGCTTGCTTTTCGATGGAATCGGACATGGGGATGGGCTTTTCCGACCTATGCTTCGTTTCCGCCAAGTTCTTAATCTCATCCCTTAATTTCTGCATCCTCTGAGGCGTAGACAACACCTCATTCCGCATGTCGAATCCACCTGTACCTCTCATCTTCTGACCTGTCGCAATTTTGACTCGAGGCTTTTCGGAGTGTTCTTCTGCTTCCGCACGCGAACGAGTAGAATTGGACTGAGAAGAGTTCGATAGAACAGTCATGACCATCTTCTCGTGATTTAGAGTTCCGGGAAATTCTCGCTGAGCGCTGGCGACGGGTTTTGGGGTTATTGTCTTTACGGTCAGAGGTTCTTGGATAGTTCGAGTGGGTGCTGGTGTTGCGAAACTATCATTTGCGGCGCCGAAGAAGTCGTCGTCGTTGTTTAGTAGGAGTTCATCGTTGGACTCTGGAGGAATTTCGAAGGAGAAAGAAGAGCTGGAAAGATCAGGAAGATGCCTCAAGCTAAGGTCGTTTCCGTTCTCCATCCTGCTGAAAAGTGGTTAGAATTAGCGGTACAGTAGACATAGGAAAAATATACCTTGGTGCCGAGATACTGTCAGACTATAGAAAGCGCACTGGCGGGGCGGGATGACTGTTGTTGAAGAACTATAGATTCAACCAAACGCGATGTGTAATATCACGTGGTGAGTGATTTACCGCGTGACTGGTCACATTGCTCCTCTGGTTCAGCAACTGCAAAAAAAACTCCTCCACTCAGAATCTAGGTGGTTCAACAATTCGCTTGAAGCTTTTCCTGAAACTTGCGCATCCAGCTGACAATTCTGAGCGAGTTTCCGTCGGGGTGGCCTAGTATCATTTTGGAACCAGCGGAAATTCTCGTCTCAAACTAGCTCCAATCAATTATTTACCTTTACTTCCAAGTGGAGCTGCTACCTATCCATCAAAAAGCCCGATTATATCCCCGCATTTTCGCCTTGGGAGCGCTTGGTTCTCAGGATCCACTCGCTACTTCTGGACGAGGTCAACTATATGCTACAGTAGTGGCTATCCGAACCGTCCATCAGATTCAGTGTACTCGTATTCCGGAATATTATTCGGCTTTGGATGCTATTCGCCGACTTCAGCAATGCATTCTCTGGGATTTCAAGTGGTGATAACTCTGGCTGTTCAAATAGGTCGTTCATCAAGGTCCGATCCGTACGATCGTTCCATCCGTTCATCACAATCCTCTAGGAGTGAAACCTTCTTTCCTACATACTTCCTCGACTAAGTACTTATCTTGCATAAATTCTACTGACCACTTCGGAATTATGCTCTTAACTCAATGCGTTATCAACGGTTTCTATCTCCCACCCGGGAAATGGTTCGCACATTGCATTCAAGAGCCAATGGCCAATGCGCTGTGGCAACGTCTCCAAGGTATGCATGATGGTTTGGAATCTCAGGATTCTACAATCTCCGTATTACATCCCTTATACAAATATGCAACTGATCTATTGCTTGCAAGCAACAGCACGAGGGTATAGCAATTTGTTTCTCTCGCCATTGAACAACACAAGGGACGTAAAAAGATTTCCCCTTATCATTCTTTCTGCTACCGGTTCATGTCTTGTATTCGACGAAATAAATTCCTTCCATTCAAAATTCAAATTAATCAACAAACGAATATCCTCGTTTTTTGTTTAACGCTAAAGCGGGAGAAGTCTTGTTAGGTGCGATCTGCAAGAACAGATCGCGCTTGTTTTGACGTCGACAGTACGGCTTGAATGTGAGTTTAGTGTAGAATCATAAAGGCAGGTGTCCGCTACAAGCTTTCGGCAGAAGCATTTGCAGTTGGACAATACGGTCCCGTGGCTCTCCAAAATTATAGCCAATAATGTTGGAAAACATGTCGTACCAGTTTATGTATTCTTATATGAATATCCGTTGGAGCTGGACATTGTTGGATCGATTTTTTTTAACTTCAACTAGATAGCGCTACTAGCGAGCTGGCTTGTTCACAAGTGTCATTGAATCACTGTATAGCCTCCGAGAGATTCTTAAATTCTATCACCATTTGAGGTTGCATTTAAACTGTTCCTCGGAAAGTGAAGAATGGCCATACCATGCTTATGTGCGTGCCGCGAGCTTCAAGTTAACCATACAACTGGAAAGGTTTGTATTGGACCACCACGGGGTGGGCTGCTCGCTTCGTTCTTGGATATATTAGATTTTAAAAATAACATCGAAGCTAAAAATTCGACTCGGGAAGCAAGGCTGAGAATACCAAGAAATGTCTGTATCTGATTCAAGAGCAGTTAGGTACTCGGGATGCACCAAAGAGGCACAGTTCCTCACACGAGTAACTGTAGGCTGTTGGCTTGCTGTATCCACGCTGCAAAGAGTTTATCACATCGGGGAGAGAACGGAATGAAGATGCTGTTCAGCAAAGGCTGTCACATTCACCAATGAGGCGCCTTCCAAAGTCTGAGCTCAGGTTCACGTTCCCGCAAAGATAGCGATTGTTTCCATAAGCGCAGATCGGAACTCATACCGAGTGGCGTGGGTCCATTTCAGCTTCAACAAGCGATGCATGTACATAGTCGCATTCTCACTCTGGGAGGAGTGCGGTTTTGCATTGTGTGATAGCTTGATTCTTTACCCTTACGCGCGCCCACTGAACCTAATCTTGAACATAGCCATCTTAGCGCTATCGAGTGAAGTACGCTTATGCAGTGGCCAAGATGCTGTACCATAGCTTCAGCATCCTTCTCTAAGCCCTCCAATTATGTCGACAAACTGGCACAGTTCATGAAAATACGTGCTGTGGTGCAAGATGCTTTGTACAAGACTCACTTTTGTCGGTGAAGGATTCGGGAAGCACAATCACCTGGCTTCCCGAGTAGCAATAGGACTAGGAAGATTTTTCAGCAGCCGTTGGATCTGTTTCTATAGCGTTTAAACCTTCTTTATATCTGCACACGTTTTGAACTTACCTAGAATAGTTACTGTAAGACTGCCGCGGAACGGAGTCGTGACTGGCCCAGTGGGTAAGTCATTTCAAGTTGGCACCCAGTTGAAATTCGTGTATTCTGTTCTCGATAACACCTTCGCTTTCCCGCAGGACTAGCTCGTTAAAGAATCGGGAAAGGAGGGCATAACCTGCTACATAGCTGGAGGAGTCAATATCCACTCAGGATGTGGACGTCAACAGGCGTACCATGATGATGACTGCCAATGCATGTTGTTGAGGTTCTTCCGTCACTATGCGGGCTCAAGGGCTGTTAACCAGGCCGGTAAATTGGTACGTATGGAGATGTGTGCTGTAAGTTTAGTCTGGATATGGACAACACGGTATACCCGTGCATCGAAAACATAGTTATGCCCAACCTGTCCAGTGGGCTCCACAGGACCACGATGATCATACAGAAAGTGCTGATGCTAAAGGTGAAGTTGTGGAGATTGGGAAAACACTCACGGAGGTGGCTATCCATAGTTCGATACTACATGGCACACTACGTCTACCATAGATAATTGAGAATCAGTGTATTGGTCGTAGGCACTAGAGATGGTTTTCACTCTTTGGCGCACATCAATGGAGGAATAAATCAAGGATGGTTTTAAAGTGAAAGTATCTATTGAAAAAAGGAGGGCTAGAATGGTTTGTGCTGCGGCGAAGATATTGAGATACTGGGAGCGAAGAGGTGGCGAGAGGATATCGTTTCGTATTCAAGCATCCAAGAGTGGTCGACCAACGAAGGGACATCATTAAACCAATACGTTCGGTTGAGCTGGAGCAGTTGAACCAGCATGGCCGATAATTTTAGACACAACATTATGGAATAGACAAGCGTTTCTCGGCGCCTAAGTGATGGCGCCCAAGCGCCAAATTACCTCCGTCGTACTCTCCCAGAGTCACAAGGAAAAAGCGAAGTAAATAGATAAAGTCAGTCAAATCGAACGATTTAAGCTTAGGCATCCAAGGTCGATTGCCAATTAAGTAACAAGCCTCAACAAGTCTATGTCCGGCGGTATAATATTGTTACGACTGATGATAAGTTGAGTATTTGAAAAGAATGCGGAGCAGCCCACCACCGGTACAGGCGACGCGAATGCAATGGTGGTGAAAACCATGAATAAGACGAGACAAGCAGTAATGAAACGCATAATGAGAGTGTAGTGGGTTATTTTTGTATTGCCACAGTGGGTGGATTGTGAATTGTGAAGGCGAGGAGAAGGGATGAGTCGTTTGTAGATCGTAAAGGTGAAAATAAATTTAACCAGCAAAAAGGAGGGAATCTGACTAGCAGTTGGAAGTATACTGAGCTCAGAACAAGATTTAAGTACTTATCGCTTTTTCAGATATGCCTGACATTCCAGTTTCACTAGAGTTGCACCCTTGCCGCAGGCTCGACGTTGAAAATTAGTAGTGGAAAAGTGAATCGCTTAACAGCACGCAGATTCTGGCGCGTACCAAAATTTCGCCAACCCAGAATGCTACAAATTTAAATATACATGCAAGGCAGCATTGTCTACCCTGGGTCGCCGATGATTCTGACCAGGGATTCGATTCCAAGTTGAGAAAGCGTGGAACCTCGCAAGCCTGGAGAACAAATAGGTAAGTAAATGCTCTTTGAACACCGGAAATCTCGCATTTGAATGAGTTTTCTGACCTTTAATGCAGGAGTGCCAACATGGCACTCTCGAAGCATACCGATCTACAGTTCGAATACATAGATAGAGAGTCGTCAAGACTGTGACGCTGAATTTCACTATCGCCACCAGTTACATTGCTATTTTGAGTATATAATCTCAAAATACATAGGATTAGCTATCTCCCGACCTTGTGCATTATGAGATAGTTGACCGCAGTTGAAAAATGAAGGGACGTAGCTACCGAGACGCAAACTTGTACGTTAGCGTTGTCTACCCTATAAATCTTACTGGGAATGCTGAGAGTATGCATATTTGATGCATATGTCGCAAGCCTCGAAAATAAATAAGTAAGTAGGTGCCCATTGGACGCCGGAAACTTCATGTTCTGAATTTTCTAACCCTTAGTGCGGGAGTGCGACAGCATTCTCGAAGTCAACCTACAGTTCGATATATCGATATACCGAGGATACGCCGAGTCACCGAGACTGTAGCTTGGTGCTGTACTTCGCTACTTATCGCTATCGGTTAATTTACCATCGTTAGCTCCCGGAACGTACCGCAATTTGTCAGCCCAAGCATTTTCTACCCTGGTTCGTCGATGAATTTGACAGGGGATTTGATTCGAAGTTGAGAAATTATGGAATCAGGCCTCGGAGACCTACAAAGGAAATAAGTAGGTAAGTAGGTACTACTCGTACCACTAGATGCTCACTGAACACGTTCTGAGTTTTCTCATCAATGCGGGAGATTCGGGAGATCGGGTTCTTGAGACATGCATCCTACAGAAATGACCAGTCGTAGACAAATGGCTAGTGACTGGGTGCTTCGCCCTCGGTCAAATTACTGTTAGCGATTGAACCGGCATTGGACGCGGCTGTAGAACTTCCAGTAGCAGTCGAGTAGCAGTACTAGATACTCGAGTTGAATACTAATTAAACAACGTACAATTTACACACTACGTCGAATGCGTAGTCCGAAAGTGTGCAGTGACGGCTAGACTATAGGCCACAGGCAGGAAGGAAGGGTTCGATGCAAGGTTAAACCATATGCATGCCGGCCAAACTCTGCGGTTTAAGGGTTCAAATTTCAGAACTACAAACAGCTATATGCGTTCTGTGCACGCTTTGGGCCTACAAAGGCTCGGAAAATATTGCTCTGGTAATCATAGCATGGGTTGAGGTACGGTTTAGCTTGGTTTTTAGTCCAATACTAAAAGGTTTCACTGTTTCTATAGATCGTTTTGCTTCGAATCATTCTAACAGCGCACTGGACACTAATCTTAGGAGACGACTTAGATCATGCTAATCCCTCCATTGTAGGCCTTCTCCTAGTCAAAGTCCATGTTCTACAGGTCGCAATGCGTAGCCGAATCCAGCTTCCCCTGCTATGACAGTTGGATCTCGGTATATGCATGTTGTCAAATAGAGATAAACTTAAAATCGTTATGAACTCACTGGTGAACCACTGCAGAGATTTTCCTTTCTGTTAATGTGATACAAAGAAATACAAGGATCTAGCTCGCAAGACAATCGCCCCGATTGTGTCCGATTCATTTCAAACCACGTAGTAAATGTATCCTACTTGATTGAAGTGTCGCCAGAACCCTGGAAATAAACTTGAGTCGATCGCGCAAAAATATAGGGCATATCCTTATGCTATTGCCTACCCTAGAAGTGCAATAAGATATATAGCAAAGAAGCTAAGAGACCTATCCCAGCCAAAAGAGGAAACGTCATACAAAAGCAAATCCATACTCTACAGTGCTATAAGTTAGTTGGTTTTTGAATCAAATCGAAAATCACTCACACCGCGATTGTAAGATCTGCAATCGTCATTCTGAGGTGGTTTAGCAAAGGTCTTGACCCGAAGTTGTGCTGTTTATAATGGAGACTGTCCGTGGTTCACGGGAATGTCCTTCGAATTCGCAGCGCTTCATCCTGTCCGAGCAAGAAGGTAGGAGAAAATGCTAAACTTCGCATCTCTGAATGAAGACTCTAAGGAGCACTCAAAGCAAAGTGTGCGTCTATAACGCCACGACTTACCAGATCCTCCCCGTACTTTTCAACATTACCTGCGCAATAGCCTTATGTCCTTGAGGAAAGTCAGCTCCGGAAGAGAAGGGAGGACGAAAGACAAAAGACAAAAGAATGCTCTGCGTGCTCGATTCGAATATTGAACAGACAGAAGAAAATTGGCAGAATACTAATAACAAGGCTGTCGCTTCGGCGGCTGGGGTGAGATGCAGCTGAGTACTTTAAACTGCGCACATGTTTGCGCCAGATATGTACTTCGATGGAATCTTTCAGGGGATAGCAGTTTTAGCCCGAGAAATATGCTGATGGATGGGTATACATATCATGCATCTCAAGTGAGATAAAATAGCCGCCATCGCAGACGAAGCCCTGGAACCATCGGAGCTAATTTTTTTTGTTGGCTGGCGTAAACCAGTACTGTAGTATGATGGGGGCGGAATCTCGCTTATTGAGGTAAAACCACCTCCCAACGCCCTGGTTCCGGAAAGATATAGGATGTACATAGAATCGGATCCAGTATAGGCAAGCAGTCCGAGTAAAGTTGACTCATCGAGTGACAGTCGACGTCTGAGAAAAGACACGCGTGAACTTCTTGCAATTCGAAGCGATTTCTTGGAGTCGAAGGGCACAGAAAAAGGAATAGGTCGTTTATAGACCGTAATCGTATCAGTGAGAGTGGATTGGCGCTCAAAAAGCGCTCGATCAGAATTGAAAAATCACGACTCTAACTTGACTCTAACCTCGAAACGCGACCAGCCCAACCTGTTCTCAATGAACCTTATCGCGCCGTTCAGAATTCTGGCAGCAATTTTCCCAATCTTCCGACTTAAGATTGATTCAATTTTGATTGGAATGTGCTGAACTCATTCTTGCGACTCAACTCATGACAATTTTTTGCGCACATTAGAAAGAAGGTCGAGGCTGATAATAATTTGAGTAAAAGTTGAATCAAGTCGGAAGCAGTTTGAAGGTGAGTATCTCTCAACATTTTCGCGAGAGCTTGTAATGCTGATCAGTGAGCCTCGAGGTCACAACTGGAACCGCGAAACCGTTAAACCGACACATTTTGAACGAGCCAGTCATCGTGGACTCACTCATTGCCAAGTTATACAAGTATTGTCCTCTTGACTCCGACTATCCATATAGGCCATGACTCTGCCAACGGTTTGGTTCAATCGAACGCAATAACAGTGTCATTTGACCAACGTCACAATTCACTCTGACTCAAAGCGCTAGCGATGGAATTCTAGAAGCAAGTAGACTTGGAGTGTTGGTTTGAACGTCTCTTCTTTTCTTCATTATTTCTTTTCCTGCTCGTCCTCACTATCTTCCCGCTGGGCGCTCGCTTCAGAACGCAGCCTTTTCTCTCCTTGTTCCTCTCTTCTCCTCCCAGTTGCTGACTACGGTTATTTCGCACACACAAGTTATGGGACAAGTATATCAACACGGAGAAAGTGTAGTATCGGCTTATAGTTCCAGCACTTTGTACATATACGATTTTAGTTGTCCTTTCACTACTTATTCGTCTTCTCAATCTTATTGCTGTAGTCCTGACTTGGTCCTGACGCATAATCTTTTTCACTATTTTCTCCTTTCAGTGGCTCTACTTTCCCCGACCATGAGGATTATGATGTTCTTGCGATCATATTTGAAACCTATCATTTCAATGTTTTAGTATTTTTCTGGCATACTCAGTTCACAACTTGAAAATCATTGATCGAAGAAATCAAAAGGGTGTGTTACATTTTTTGTGTCATAGAGTTCTCGGAGTTTAACATATCATTTTAAGATCTTGAACTCGGAAGGATTACAGACTCGATAAATTGCATGGCGGCACCTTCAATTGTCCAAGGGAAAAGGTGGAGGACTCACCTTGGTGAAGTCGATACGCCAGCCAAACTGACAATTTGCTCTACTCTAGGTTTGACTTCCATCCAGATCCTTTAGATCGAAGAGTCGACATCATGTATAATTAGCCAAATCCGACCAGCTCCAAGAATTAGAAAGCATTCGTACTCCTCAAGAGAAGATACAGCG
Organism: Gymnopus androsaceus JB14; assembly: GCA_009733575.1. Lineage (NCBI taxonomy): Eukaryota > Fungi > Basidiomycota > Agaricomycetes > Agaricales > Omphalotaceae > Gymnopus > Gymnopus androsaceus. Next base: position 103,042 of record ML769505.1, on the reverse strand, counting down.
GCGTCACCCGAACTTGTACCCAGGTGTGAGCTTTGACTAACCGTGGTCATTGCTTTAGCACGTGTGGTTTCATACCATTTTTCTTAGCTTCCTTCAAGTCGTTTCCTTCGCCGTTCAATTTCGTCATTCCGCTCATCGGTGCAGAGGATTATATCTACCTTACTCTCTTCGTCTCGATTTTCCAGCCATGGTTCCTGTTAACGGAACAGAATCCCAGTTGCCACCGAAGTTTAGACGAATGATCCACAATGGTGATAGCTCTGGGTTGAGCACCTCTCATAATGAGTCCGCGTTCACCGTTGCACCTGCTGCTTCTCGATACTGAAACTACACCTTATAACAGCATGATCCATCGGGAGAATGACCTTTCAGTGGGAGAGGATACTCTAGAATCTACGCCACGAGCAGATGATACGCCTTTGGTTGTTCTTAGAAGGAGCATCCGTAACAAATCGAAGAATAAAGCTCAAACGTGAGTTTTTAATATATCCCACCTCACCCCGTTACTGATGGAATATACATATCTCCCCTTCGGTTCAGTCTTTCGTCGCCTCAACCTCCTGCGCGTCGTCGAAATGCGAGCAAATTGCCGTTGGCTTACGATGACTCGCTGCATTCATCAGTATCGACGGGTCGTCTTTCCGTTCAGGAACGTTACAAGGTTCTAAGAGCAGATCCTGATATTCAGAAAGTGCAACCTCTCTCTGTCGTCTGTCGACGTTGCAGTAAAACAGTGTCTCTCGGCTCTAACCCCAAAAAACCGTATTATCGAGGCCTGTGGAATACTCATAAGCAAAGATGCAACGGCATCCAGAGCAACTACCCTAAATCTGGAAGCTCTGAGTCCGAGAAGGAGAACTTGCCTAAGCAGCGAGCACAGCTAACTCAGGTCAGATTGTTTTTTTCCAGTCCCGATTGTTCTCTGACACATTATTTGTATTTTGCTACTAGAACTCTCACTTCGAAGAGCACAAAATCGATAATAATCCAGCGGTTCTTCCAAAAACAGCAATTTCCCATTCTCGTTCCTTTGGTGATTCCCTTTTTTCTTGCTTTTTAAGTTCATGTTCTGAATTGCCAGCAGGAGTCACTGAAATCACACCCTCTGCAGTTTATCTCCGGCAGGCCCATATCGAAATACATGGAGATACTGGCGAAGAGCCTTTATTCTGGGGTCCTTAGTCTGGGAAACTATGTTTTCTGATATAACTGCTTAATTCATTTCCGTGTTTATCTTTGCATAACTCGTCACTTAACGCTCGACTTCGGGTTTTCAAATCGTAAGTCCCAGAATGTAATACAGTTGAAGTTATCCGAATGCCACAGGATATCGATCGAAGTGTCATAGTAGATTTCCGTAGGGGTAAGTACCCTCCTTTATAAGATCGACGATACAGCCTGAAGGCACAGGGCGAAGAGCGTGGAAAGCGGTAGAATAGTGCACGAGGAAGACAGTGTAGCAGTGTGATGATGCAGGATGAAGGGGGAAAGATATTCGTTAGACCATGCACCACATGAATCAATCCCTTCCTTTAAGTGTAGCATAAGGAGCCTATAGCTATGGAAGATGGGAAAAGATTAACGTTGTCATAAAGAGTCTATGGCAAAATAGGCACGGTCGACCCAAACATTGGTCAAACAAGCTGCAAACTACATCGATGATCATAATTTGCGGGGATGATTCAACGGGCTGGAGTCGCCAATGGCATTGGTACTTGAAGATGATAGTGGGACTCTATTTCTCGTTTGAACGTCTGACATCCCCTGATTCGTGGTACCGTTCAATAGGGTACAGTGAATAATTCAAAGCCATGTAATAACAATGTTATTCACATTTATGTTGGGAGAGGCTATCATTAACATAAGTAGTTAATAACAAGTTAATAACATAATATTCACATTTGCGCACATAATGAGATCAACAGGTGAGATAAGCCACTTTTAACATGTCAATAACAAATCTAATGTGAGTAATTCATATCTGCATCTAGAAGACATCACCTTCGGTTGGAGAGCAGTGGAAAAAAAAATGCCTCGTGTCACCGAGCCGGTGATAACGTACGCTTTGGCTTCCAAGTTCGTCAACTATTAGTCTTCTCATACAGTACATGTACGTAAGAATTATAATGATACATATTGTAGCTAAGTTTATGAGATACCTGGTAGCCGTTTCAATGCAATAAACTAGTGCAAGTGATCCGATGATATAAAGTTCTTTTTTTCATGTCTGGCCTTTCTGCGGCGAAATATCAAACTGCCCATCCCTTAGTATCGAATAAACTCATAGGTAAGAGCAAATTATTGATACTTTCTAGTCAGCGCTGCTCACCTCAATTACATCCGAAGAGACAGACACCACTGTTGACCTTCTTGTTCGATGCCCAGCAGGTCGTTCAGGTCCAAAATGAGCGGTGACGGTGGAAGGTAGTGTCGAAGTAGAATCAAAATGGTACCCTCCCTGACATTGTGGATAGAAGGAGATCTAGAGCTTTGTGTGCTGATCGTCTGCAAGTTATAAAAGTTGATTAGCTTTCTCAGACCAAAATCAGATCCTCGAAGATTTCCCTCTACATACCCGTGTTTGCAGTGGCAAGCGATCCAGCGTCCGAGAGCATCTGAACCATACCTAGCATTTTACGGCGCGAGGCTCGGGCATTCAAGCTAAAATTTATTTGAAGAATAATCACCGTATGGTCAATAAGTGAAACGTAGTACCGTTAAATCAACTTACGAGGCCAGAAGAGAATTCGAATAAACTGGATGAAAAGTCGTTGCTCGTACTCACACAAGTTAACTATTGCACTTACGTTTTCCCATTGGAAGATATAAACCGTACCAGATCCCTAGCCGGGAACACGTCAATTAGAATAACCCGTCCGCACGACAGGAGAGATTGAACGCACAATTCGAGTCCATCATCTGGAACTATACCGTGACAAATGAAATTCAGAAATGTTCGAAATTTCGAGGTACTGCACTCACACATATCAGAACCGCAATGGATGTGATACTGTATGCAAAGAGTAGTGATAAGACGAGGAAGAAAATAGAAAGGTATCGATTATATACCTAGTCAGCATCCCGGTTTCTAAAACATTACTGTCGGTGCCGGTTCGATGATAATCATATATAATAAACGGCTCACCGACTGTCCAGATGATTAGCCTATTCACGAGCTCCGCTGAGCTGTCAAGTACATCTGGGTTAGCTTGGTAACAACTTTTCAGCATCGCAAAATATAGGTATCGAACCTTGTCATCAAAGGCACTTTTATAGCTGGAGCTGAAGCTCTCTTCAAGTAATAGCAAAGTAACCCAGTAATGAAGATATCCACTGTAGCAATACCTGCGAATGAAACCTTGACAAGCCATCCCCATTCCAATTGCCATTGGACCGCCTCCAAAATAAAGCTTTGGTAGTTGGTGAAGAGCCCAACTCCAAAGCTAACTGTTGTCACAAACCAGCCAAGAAGGGAGAGCCATGTTTTCGAGCTCAATTGGCCGATACGGTGGAAGTAGTAGGCCTATTGAGATCGATGAGATTCATTCCAAAGTTGTTTGAATTTCTATACGACTCACTTGCACAGAAATAGTGATAACAGTTTCAAAAAGACTGGCCTCACAAGTGGAATACGATGTGGCTACTGCTACAGTGCCCGACCATACTATCTGGATAGCTGCAGCGGTATGGGCAGCTTCCAGTGCCCTGTGATGATGTCTGTGTTTAGCGTGAAAGTGCCTTTGGGCTTCGACGAGGGACTTACAATACAAAGCAAACCTAGTGAGCACGAGGGAATTATAGATTGAGAAAACATCGACCATGAAAAAAACCTGCTTGAAAACGTCGGGACTCACAAATGAGACCAAGATCTTTGAGTCGTTCTTGCAGTGAGTCAGATAAGAAATGCCCTTGGACAACTATAGCCCCAAATAGAAATACACTGAATGAAGGCACCGAGTTCGATGGCACCCAATAGTTGAGGAGAATCGAGACTAAAGAATGTGACTGGAGGCATACAGAAGTACAGTAGTGAATCAAGGGAAGAGGAAAGGGAAGGGAAGCAACGATACCAGCAGCGCCATCTTCTTTGAACCTGTTCTAGCATCAGCTGTTGACCAGTGAGATTCTTTGCTCAAACGAGGGAACATCTGTGATAGACAGTGCAGCTGCACACGTCGCGTTCAAGGTCTTTATGATCATCTATCGCTCAACAGAGGATGATCATAACGGTTAAAAATCAAGATGGAACAGGATGTAACAGTGAATCAAAGTAGGAGGAAAGGAAAGAAAAGTAACGATACCATCTTTTTGAGCATGTGCCAGCATCGATTGTTGAACAATAGATGATCATAATGGGCTCATGAGAGATTTGGACCTTGAAAAAGTACGAGGTGCGCCGAACGTCTCGCAGCTGCACTATTCTCCCACAAGACGTTCCCTCGTTCGGAGCAAGGCATCTCACTGGTCACTGGTCATTTTGCAAGAATCCAACTCGGTACATCAGTGATGTGACATCAAGTTGATGATTGTTGCTGATTGTTGCAGTTGAAGTTGCAAGATGTATCTGGATGTCTTCGATCACAAGTAAGCACCAGGAGTAGAAACGCGACATAAGCAGGATATGATGATATGGCTACCCTCTGGATGTGAGTACAGACCGTATCGCACGTATCATTCGTCAATTTCAGCGTAGAGCATTGAAGAGTCGGTTTGGATCTGCAGTATATCATTATGGAAGATGAAGGAGAGCCTTATCGACTCGGAGGTTGAAGGGCTCAGTTGAGAATGTTAGATATAAAAAAGGAAAGTTCATCAAGCGAACTGAGAAATGGTATCCTACTGAGCAGCATACCCAGTAAGACGAGATATGTTTGAAACCATGAGTTTCTTCGATTTCATCAGTGCACTGAGCCACCCGCCGATAATGATGCCCCACTAGAACACCAAAATATCCCACACCGCTTGACTGTACGAACGAGAGAACGTTTGGTCAGCTCCAGCCTCCAGCCTCCAGTACACGTACCTTTCCATTTGTGACAATTATCATTTCCAAGCTCCCATTATACTTTGCACTCTTTCTGGACGCGGGCAAATCCACCACCCCAGACCGACCTTCGAGTTCTGCGAGACTCAGATATGTCAAGATGTTCTTCACCACCTTGGTTGCATGGAAATAAATAGCCTTGGCGGCGCTCTTCTGTTCTTGCCAATCGATAATATCACCCAGAGCAAAGACATTGGGATGTGCAGGGAGCTGGAATGTAGGGAGGATTTTAACATGTCCAGTTGATGAGAGGAGGTCAGAGGGGAGGAAGGAAGTGTTTGGGCGTATACCCCACGTTGGGATCTATAGGGAAATTTTACGGGAATTTCAGACAACGGAATGTAAGTTGGAAGTAAGTAACTCACCACCAAGTCGGGCTTGAGGTGTTTTCCTTGCTTAGTGACGAATCCGACATTAGGAACGTTACTTTCCGATACGTCAGTCGCGTCGGAAGCGGCAATAGCATCTCCTATGAGGACAGTGATACCTCGGCCTTCCAACTGTTTTTGAAGGGCAATGCGATACCTATCTGGATATGCGGCATTAAGAAGCAATCTGCCACGGTGGATGATGGTAATAGGCTTAGACGGGAATACATCTTTAAGCTCTCCAGCGAGTTCTAGGATTCATGATCATTCCCATCAGCGAGGAAGAAACATGCCTCAGAAAGCATTGCATAACACGAACCTATACCAAATGCTCCGCCCCCGACCAGTAAAATATCTGAAGCCTTTGCAAACTCTTTTCGCTGCACCTTGACATGTTCCTCAATTGCGCTCCTCTCTGTCGGGAATGCGATCGGACCTGGCCAAATTGATCCAGTAGCAAGTACCAGGATATCATATTTAACCACTGAGTCGCCGCTATCTAGAACCACTGAACCACCCTTTCCCGTAGCAGTATCACCGAATTGAATCCCAGTTACGGTGGCCTGGATGAATCTCCATTCCCAGCGAGTTTTTTGCGAAAAGTATGCTCGCCGTATGGGTGGAAAGTTTTTTCAATGAGATTGTCCGTATCTGAAACAACGAGGCGGAGGGTTGAGGGAAGGCTTATATGAATTGGGCGCGCATCGACGAGGATGAGATCGTGTTTCTGTGGGTCAATGGTGCTCGAGAGGTTGTTGATTACACCTAGACCCCCAAACCCGCCTCCAATAACAACGATGGTGAACTTGGCGCTGTCGGTTTTCTTATAGGACGGCATTTGGAATGGATGAAATGGACGCGTTTGCCATTATTTAAAGGTGAGCAGTAAGTACCTGCACAGTGCCACGGAACGGAAGTATGTAGTAAAGATCGCTGACTCCGTCCAAAAAGACTGCGTCGTCAGCGTTCCGGCAGGACACCTATCCATGAATTAATTGATCGTGCTCGTTTAGTAGGCCTGGTCTGAGCCAATAGAGTGAAAGAGCAATGAAAGAGCGCAACTGGGTCTGGACTCTGAACATCGCCCAATGGTAAGTAAAAGAGAGCGCAATTGTCAGATTAGGCGCGCGAGCGCTTAGACTTGTTTCTTCTAGTAAACCACCACTACCTACGCCATCATAACTCTAAACCTGCTCACCCGAGCTCATCTAGACCTCTAACCTTTAACACCTTCCTAGCGTGATCAATTCAATTTCACTGTCGACCAGTAACTCGACGATCTACTCTACTTCAACCTCAGACTCGACGAAGGACAACCAATGAATACACAAATGATTGCCTTGAAGATGCTACTTTCTTTGACGTCCAGATTTTTCTTCAATGAAATATCACCATCACGCCGCAAGACAAGGCTGTGGGACCATCGCGGAGCTTTTCTTTAATTGTGAGTGCCAATAACGAAGCCGGACTGGAAACCGTTTCGGTCAAGTATTGACGGAAGTGCATTCGGTTTTTATTTCCAAAGGTATTTTCATAGTGAATTCACGCGATGACACGCATGATAGGATCAAGAACTCCTTCCCACCGACGACTCGCGACGAGTATCTCGGATGTTCCTATTCAAACTGGCCTGGTCCTCCAATTTTGGCCGTTCGGGTCCCCTCACGAATGAAGCTGAATGGCAGATATAGGAAGACATTTTCTTTAAAGAGTCGACTCTGAACGAAGATTCTGATTAGCACTGGTGTTAAGCTCAGAGCCTTCAAAACTTGTGGGAATGGTAAGCATCACTGCATTCGATACTTTTTCTTTGTTCATGTTCCTCTGTAATCTAGGTATAATGCAAAGAGCGCTGTGGGACAAGATATTAGGACGGAGCATGTACGGGTGGAGGTAAGGAATGAGAACAAGCTAAAGAGTGATAGTGAGTGAGTACTCCATCGTTCATAAAAAGTTCACTTGCGTGACTGCGTCAGAAAACCCTTCCGGTTCCGTCTAGCTTCCACATTATATGATGATAATTGACGCATTTGCTGCACTTTCATATGGCATCAGAATTCAAGGGCATTCCAACTTTGAGATCATAAAATGCATCTATGTCCCAACAAGTTTGACTTCTATGGGACCTGGGAAGTAAGTCCTGTACCATTTCGAGCACTTGGTAAATGGCATTAAGAATCTAAGATATATAAGCACCCACTTAATGCATGATTAAATGACCTTATATAGTAGTTCCTGACAGCTTTGACCTCTGAAAAGACCCAAAACCCACCTAGATCTCAAAGATACTTACTACAGAATGTGACACTTTGTATGATTTCAGTCTTTTACTTACAAAGTACTCAAAATGGTACAATCAGATTGTGCCATGCTCCTCTTGATAGGCTACCAGTTAAACAATATATTGTATAGTTAATATATGCATGGCCAAAAGTAGTAGTATTATTATCCTGAAGTCAAAGTTAAAGTAACAAAAGTTGAAAGTTTGAGTTGAATATGTGATTTAAAGTTGAAGTTAAAACACAAAGTTGAATTTCCAGTTAAAGTCGGAATATTTGGTGAAATATGATGCCATACTTTCAGGTTCAGAGGCACCGTATTCATGCTCCTAAAAACCAATACACAGGTTGTCAGCTCAAAGCGGTCTAGTCACCGTCTATGTAGACATTGAGCATGAGGTTGAAGGTTACAAAGTCAAATAGTACCTGCTCAAGGTAAACAATGAATCTGGCTTATCTAATTTCTCATTTAGCTTTAACAGGGGCGCAAATTATCAATCAAATTATGCATATTTAAACTCGGAGAATCATTTAGAGCTTTTCGTTTAAACCATGTATGTGCTTTGTCGCTACTTTAACCCAGTTAGCTGAATATAGACATAGATAAACCATCAAAGCAAGATGGTCAAGTAAAGAGGACCTCGGAATCTCCTATGGAACCTTGCCCGGCCCCCAGGCCCTAAATGACGCTATGATTTCGGCTTAAATGACGCTATTTCGGACAAGGATTGTCACGTGAATCGAAAAAAATCGCTAAAAATTCCAAGAAATTTCCAAAAATCGCCCAAAATCGCACAACAATTCTACGTTGGGCTTGTAATTTGCTTGTAGTAACTTCTACATTATACGTATTAGAAGTTGATTTTCTCGGTGCCGTTCACAAAGGTCTCGTAAAGGGATAATTCTACTCAACAACCCCCTTGATTGTTGACAACCCACTCGCAACCCCATTCTCAGAGAACCTTATCCCACAACCCTTCCGGACCTCCATGGGACCACCGAAGGGCAGCCCGGCGGTGTCACAAGTAACAATATATTAATTCTGGAGCTAATCGATGCTATTGCGAAATTGTTCTAATAAAACTATGTGACTGGGCCATGGTTTGCAAAGCAGACGGGGTTTTTGATTAACTACTAAGAGATTCATACTATAGGTATTAACACGACCTCGACACGGGTTGTACGAGAGATTAAAGATAGAGTTAGGGTGGAAGTATAAGATTTTGAGTGAGGGGAAGGTTAGATTTGGTAGTCGGCGAGGACAGAGGTAGAGACGCGCAGTATTGGGAACATGAGAGGGTCATGGGAGATTGTGCCGTTGATTCGTAGTACACTGCCCATTGAAATAGTACGCGTGTACCAGGAGTTACGTGTCGTTAGCGCCAATGGAGCGGTAATTCGGATACTGAGTAAGCCATAAGTGTTATATTGGAGGCGAGAGTTATCGTGAAAGGAGAGAAGAACAAGCGGTGCCAGATGGGGTCGTTACCAGGGGAGATGTAATGGAAATTGTTGTAAAGGGGCCTGTTGAATGGTAGATTCGGGAGAGAAAGAATTGAGACGCTAACACATACCAAATGTCCTGCAAATTCTCCAACAACTCTGAGAGATCATCAGCTGTCTGAACATCTGCCAAAAAAGGTCAGTGGCTTTCTCCTGAATGGTCCGGGATCCAAGGATTCAGGTTGGTGGCTCTGGAGTAGCAGCAGTCTCAAATGTATTTGAATACTTTGACGGGGTGGGTACACTGACCATCTCTTGTTAGCAGTAACATTGAGCTCGTGGAAGTAATGAGAAGAGTTGGAAGCGCTGAAATGCCTGACGCCATGTGTGAACGTTGAAAAATAAAGTTGCACTGTTGTAACTTTGTCACGCCGGACTCGCCAGAAGCTGGCCGGTACCAACCCCAACTTGAAAGTTTCGGTAAGCGGGGTTGAGAAAAAATTGGGGTTGTCAAGAATCAAGGGGGTTGTTGAGTAGAATTATCCTCGCAAAGGTCCAAAATTTCTGTTCGGCACTGATGCGCCAGCTTAAATGATGCTATGGGCAGACAAGGACCATGATTTTTTGCATCAATTGACGCTATATTAGGACAAGGATTTCCCTCAAATTTTGCCCAAAATGATGCTGCAGTATTTCGGGCAAGGTTCCATAGGAGATTCCGAGGTCCTAAGTAAAGTAACATGCAGAGTCATACAATGACTACATTAACTCCTAATTGCCGAACCTTTAGGTTTGGCGTCTTACATGGATCCTGCTTCTACCCATTCCCACGGCACATATATAGTAGTGCCCTTCCTAATACATCTTTTTCTGTCATTTCCGGACTGAGTCACCATCAACGGCTGACACGCTACGTGGCTACGTGGCATTTTTCCAGCTTTTTGCTACCTCCCATCTCTAACTCTGTGATTTCCTTGCTGCTTTCTTGGTCATGTTTTTTAACTGGAACTCTCGCCCACAACACCCGAATTTTCCTTCCTCTTCTGGCCAGGGTTTATCCCTCTCTCCTGTAGTTGCTTCTTCATGTCAACTTTGTGATGGTCTTATGCTCAAGCCTACTTAGCCTCACTCAAACTTTGGACCTCCGCATCCTGCCAATGGCACTTGCTCTTCTGGGCAAAATATGGTGCATGCTTTCATGCTTTATTTTCACCACTCTGACATATAGTTTTTTAGTATTCTTCTGCTTCATTGAATGCGTCTGCCCCACTGGCGTTTCATGAAACTCTCATGTTGTTTGATAATGATAATGAAAATGATAATGAAAATGATACTTTCTCCTCCATTGCTGTGCCCTCTACTCCCTCTGCTTCCTCTCGTTATGTTCACTCTGAGTTTGTCTTGTTGACAAACAATGAGAAGAACATTGTTGTCAAGTATCTTGTCAATCAGAGTAAGTTCAGCATCCATGACCTTCGAAAGCTTGCTACCTTACACCATAACATCTGCGTGAGACATCCACATGGAAAGCAGAAAAGTACTCAAGATATGAGATCTGAGTTCTCTTCTTATTGTTGTTCTTTCGCCTGTCTTGTAAGAGTGGAGCATGCTGACCACGCCGGTCTATGTAACTATCCCATTCTTTCAGAAACTGACTTTTTGTCCTGTGCAAAAACTCTGAAGCTAAAAAATTATGCCTCATCTATGCCCATATCAGGTAAACGGAAATTTGTCTCTGCTAACATGTCTTCTTGGAAGAAGCAAAAAACTACTTCTGTTAATTCCTTGACATTATCTGCAGTTGTGCCATCTTTGTTGCCTCAACCAGTGGCCCCGACTGATGACTCAGATGATTGGCTCAATATCTTACCTCTCAGTGAGAAGCTCTCCATACTTCAAGAGTCTTATAATGCTGGTTCTAATGCTGCAATCAAGTGCACTGAGTGTTCTTTCTGTGGTACTCTGGAGTGTATTGATACCATCTCCTCTATTGCTTGCTCTAACCTTGACATTTCTCTGCTGGAAAGTGCAGTTGAGGAATTGCGCTCAAAGTCTGATCAATCTGCAATTCAAGCTTTCCGACCCAAAACCATTGAAAATAATTGTTACTGTGTTTGTGCTCTTTGCAAATCTGACATCCGAGTAAAGACTTCACCTGAAAATCCAAGCAGATATCATTCTTCTGATTGAATATTTGTCAAGATACCTGTTCATAGCTATGCGAATGGTTTATGGACAGGTGATGTTCTGGATGCTTTGAAAGGTTTGATGTTCTTTGAAGAACAATGCATTGCTCGTGCCCGTACTACTAAATGTATGTTCAAAGTTCAGCTTGGTCCTTCAGGCCAGTACGCTTCCAGAGGCAATGTATGCATATTTCCTCAAGATCCCTCCTCTCTTGCTACTTCACTACCCCCCCCCCCCCGTTGTCTCAACTGCATGATGAAGTGTGTGTAATTCTTGTTGGCTCTCTGGACACTGAGATAACTGTTGACATGCTTTCTAGGACACCTCTCCTTGTCCACCAGTCCCAAATTATCAATGCTTCGAAGTGGCTTTTTGCTAACGATCCTCTTTACTCTGATCTAAATCTTGAGACCATTCTTTCAAATGCCGCTGAATACCCTGAACATGGTATTCCAATTCCAATACAAAGTGTTATTCGCACTGACAGTAATACAGCAGAAGGTGCTACTTACACAAAGCAAGCTAATGCTGAATTGTTCAATGGAAATGTATCGCCGCTCAGTATTCCTTCCTCGACAGTTGTTGATGCTGATCATGCAGACTCCACCTATAATATGAGAAAATTAGATGCTCTTCACCAACTTAAAACTAGTTCAGAACCTTACATCAAATTCCCAAGTGGTTCCACTCCTCTTTCAACATGCAAAAATCCAAGTGTATATGGCTATCGATGGCCAACTCTGTTTCCTTATGGTATTGGTATGATGGAAAATGACAATGTCCCCTCTAATGACAGTATTGGGTTCCGGGAAATTGACAGTAAAAAACATGTTTCTCATTTTTTGCTTAATGGCTCTGACCGATGCTTCCAAACACATCTTAGCTTTATTTTTGTTATGGGTAATCAAAGCTCGCTGTCAAGAAGTCATGGTTCCCTTGTGTAGATGCATTACTTGAACAGATCTCTGATGCTACCATTGAAAGCTATACTGAGAAACTCAAGAACAATCCTTTTACAAGACCTGAAACTGATGGCAAAAAGGCTGCTTGTAAATTAATGCAATATGTCAGTTATGTTGCGGAGCATGTACCTGGTTCTACAACTGAAATTCAGAACTTGCGAGATGAAATGTATTCAATTGTACACAGCAATGGTCTTCCACATGTATTCCTCACCCTCAATCCATCGGACACTAATAATCCAATTGATCAAGTACTAGCTGGTCGTGATCTTGACCTAGACAAATTCTTTGATGACTTGTGTCCCGGTGCAGAAAACCTTGAATGGGCAAAAGCTACCTCACAGAATCCAGTTGCATCTGCTCAATTTTTTGATACATCTGTAAGGATCTTACTTGATATACTGCTGGGAACAAAACGCGCTAATAGCAAGGTTGTTTTTGCCATTTGGTGAAGTATCTGTCTATTATGGTGTAGTTGAAGCTCAAGGTTGTGGTTCTCTTCATATTCATCTTCTTATTTGGCTGAAAAAGGGTCTCTCCCTGCTCGAGATCAAACGTCATTGTGAAAGTGATCCCGAATGGGCTAAGAAGTTAATAGCTTGGTATGATGATGTATTTTCCCAAAATCTTCTTGAAAATACTCATCCGTATTACCGCACCGAGGGTATGTATGCCAGACAGCCCATTATGAGTCATCCTCCCAATCCCCAAGATCCTGCATTCTGGGAAAATTTCAATCAAGACCTACGAGATGTGTTAGAAAATACTGGTATGATTCACAAGCACAATGCTACATGCTTTAAACATCTTCCAGCTAATCTCAAAGCTTTGCGCAATGATGATAAAGATTGTTGGTTTCAACTCCCGAGACCCACACATGCAGAAACTCACTTTGACGAGGATGGCTACCTGGTTCTTCAATGCAATAATGGCTTTGTAAATGGTCACAATCCTATCATACAGACAGCCGAACAGTGTATTATGTAGGGTTTTAAGGTCCAGTTCAATGAACTGCAAATAAACTGTGAATTGCATTGCATTGCACTGGAAAATGCACTGTTGAAGGTTGCACTGATGCACAGTTTAAATCAGTGCCAGTTCATGGTGCATTCAATTTTTGAAAATTACCTAAACTGTCTTGCATCAGTTTAAATCTGTGCAAATTAATACTAATACAAACAGAGCTTTGGGCACTCCTATCATGCTGACATTACATTTCCAATAGTATATACATGATAAACAGGACATTTACCAGCTGGGTTGGCATTATTGTGTTGAGGTACTCTATCTTTAGATGTAAGAATGACCAGTTCAAGCCAGTTTAAATTGTGAATTGCATTGAACTGCACTGAAAAATGCACTACTAAAGATTGCACTGATGGACCATTTAAACCAGTGCCAGTTTACAGTTCATCCAGGTTTCAAAAAATCTTGCACTGGTGCAATTCATGGTTCATTAAAAATTTAGCAAATAAACTGAATTGAATTGGACCTTAAAACCCTAGTATTATGGATTCTAAGCCAATCAGTTGTGGAACTATTGCTATGGCACTATTTCAGTATGTTGGGAATTATACCATTAAAATGAGCATGGATATGGCTTTCATTTTTTCTGCTCTGTGTGCTGCAATCAAAATATTGTCTGAGAAGGTGCCCTTAGATATTGACGGGAATGTTGATACACTTGAGAAGAGTTGCCAACTTCTGCTTAAGACTGTGAACAAGCTCATTGGCAAATGCAAGTTAAGCAGTCAGCAGATTACCAGTATGCTCATTGGCATTCCTAGCCATTATACAAATCGTACATACCCTATATTCTATTGGTCTGGCATGTTGCGTGATATTGCTTGGGAGGTATTTGATGAAAATCAGAGTGTAGCAGAGCGGACCAATGAACTTGATAAAGATGACCTACCAACGCAAGAGCTCATTGATCCAAATTAAGATGATTCTTATGTGTTTTTGTCAGAAAAACAAAACATTAAACCAAGTACACATTCTGACAATGCGCATAAACGTAACCATCTTTACAATAACATTTTCCTCCATCCGAATGAGCTGGAAGATTTATGTGTTTGGGATATTATGATAATGTACGCGAAGGAGGAAATACCTCAAACAAAGACTCAAGTTAAGACATATCTAAGATTCAAGTCCGGACATCCCCAATATTCTACGCATTGCCTTAAGAAAATTGAATGCAATGAACTTCCATGCATTCCTGTTCTCAAGGGTTATCCTATTCCTCGCAATGACAAAGATGATCAAAGTACAAAATATGCAATAGCAATGCTCACTTTATTCAAGCCTTGTTCAATGAGTGAAATAAATTTGTTGAAAGACCATTGTGAATCTTGGGAATCTGCTTTTGCAGCTTGGAAGCTTACTGCAGGCATGAAATATACAAAAATAATGGAAAATATGCAACTATTATATGCATCCTGAGATGCAAAGTTTGATTACTCTGCGCTCAGGAGAAAGAGAATTGCTGAGCTGGGAGGCTTTTCAGGTAACACAAGAGCCGTCAATGAAGATAATGATGTACTGTATCATTTCAATTAAGTGCTCACGTAACGCGTAATGGGGCACCATGAACACCACAAAATTCCACTTCGTAACGCATAACAGAGCCAAAAATGCGAAAATACTTACCATATGAGGTAATTTCTTGCGTGCCGGCTCCGCCGGCACTGTCATATAAGGAAATTGAACAGGTACATAACTGAAATCAATGCGTAACGCACAAAACCCCATGAACACTTAATCGAAATGATACAGTATTTGATCCCGAGTTAGAAAATGCAATGCAAACTGCTGTTGATCCAGATGAGATGGATGATGAATGAGATTATTTAGATGCACCTCAAGCAGTCGCATCTGTAATCAATGCAAGTTGGGAGCATGGTTTCTACACAAGTACCCCAACATCTCATGCAGTACAACTGAAATATGCTAACCGAGCAACAACAGCAACAGGTGAAGATCGTGAGGCTGCAGATCATGAATCACATTTGTTAATGTTACAAAAAGAATTAATTCTGAAGAAACGCGCTGACCTAGTTTTGCAAAAGCATGACCAACAACGACACTATCGAACCGAGTCACCACATATTCCTTCACCTTTCTCGACCAATATGGATGCAGAAATTGAACGAGCAAGAATAATTCATCTGAGATTTAACTCGGATGCTGAAAACAACTGGAATATTTTGAGACCATACCAAAAGCTAGCACTTGCGTTAATTGAGAAACATGGTCTCAATGAGTGTCAGACTTTGGCTTTTCTTCTGGTTGCAGATACAATAGGCTGCCAATTAGAAGTCAGTGTACCTTTCAAACCTTTGCGTTTACTTGTAACTGACCCCGGTGGTACAGGGAAATCACGTTTATTTGAAGCCTGGACTGAGTTCCATCAAGAACTTTACTGTTTGGAGGAATTCAGGCTTACGGCACCCACTGGAGCCGTTGCGAGTGATATAGGTGGTTGCACAATACATGCTGAAGCAGCGCTACGTGTATCACATTCTACCATGCGAGCTGATACCCCAAACAGTCAGAAAGTTCGTTCTGCATTAGAGAAACGTTTTGCACCTTTGAAAACACTTGTTGTTGATGAGATTTATTTCATGGACACAAAGGACATGAGTCTACTGTCTGAGTACTGCTGCATCGCGAAAGGTGTTACTGAACATCCATTCGCCAAACTCAATCTTGTCACTTGCGGCGATCCCGCTCAGCTACCTCCCCCGAATTCCAAATCTCTGTTCCATCGTGAGCTTGTGCACTGTTTCCGATCAAATAGACTAAACGCACAGCATGGAGGGACACAATATGACCTAAAAGGAATTGAGGCATGGCATCAAGTAAATCATGTTGTGATTCTCGAGGAAATAATGAGACAAAAGGGTGATGATGTCCTTATTGACATATTGAGCAGACTGCGCACTGGAACTTGCACCGAAGGGGATAAAAGTCTCCTAGATTCTTACGTTCTAGGCAATGGAAAATGCACTGCAGAGACTAAGGCACTTACTGACATTACCCGATGGGTGACAAACCCTGAGAATGCTTGTCCGTTGATAACATATATGCCACCCGTGATTCACACAATTTTGAATGTGCCTGTGCATTTGCAGAAGCAACAGGCCAAGAGTTCCATATTTACCACTCCTTAGATACACGTGGACTCGGAGCTGGAAATAAGAAAAAGGAATTGAAGGGTGTTGCAGCTGATGCAGCCTGGAGAGTGTCTGTAAAGGAAGCAGGTGATTTAGGTGGCAAAGTTCCTTACATTCCAGGTATGCCTGTATTCTGTATTTGGTACGGAAAACATTGCTACTGAACTCGGATTGTCGAAAAGTACCTCGGGTACTTTAGTTTCAGTAACCTATCAGGAGCGCAATGGTAGACGATATGCTGTATCAGCTATCGTTGACTTTCCCAGTTATACAGGTACTCCGTCAGATCCACAGCACCCTCACCGCGTTATTCTACAGCCAATCAACAAAACAATTAAATTCAAGCTTCCAAACTCCGAAAGAGTCTATAGCGCAAATAGAATGCAGTTACCTCTCGTTCCAACATTTGGATTCACTTCCCATAACTCGCAAGGACGTTCACTTAACGTGGTTTGCATTGATCTAGCTAGCAGTTGCTCAATCCAGAGTGCATATGTGATGTTATCGCGTGTGCGTTCTTTGAAAGGCTTGTGTATTTTGCGACCATTTAACTTGAACCGAATCAAAAATATGACGGTATTTTTCACCAAATATTTCGACTTCTGGCTGATTCGTTTTGATGACAATTGAATACATTCAGTTTGTCAACTTCAACTTTGTGTATACTAACTTCAACTTTATGTATACTATTCTAGTGCAAGTCAAGGGCATTCCAACTTTGAGATCATAAAATGTATCTATTTCCCAACAAGTCTGACTTTTGTGGGACCCATGAAATAAGTCCTCTATTGTTTCAAGCACTTCATAAATGGCATTAAGATTTATAAGCGCCCACTTAGCGCATGGTTAAATGACCTTATATAGTAATTTCTGACAGCTTTGACCTCTGTAAAATATCCAAAATCAACCAAGATCTCAAAAATACTGTAAAATTTTTGTATGATTTCAGTCTTGTACTTATGAAGTACTCAAAATGGTACAATCAGATTGTGTTATGCTCCTCTCAATAGGGTACCAGTTAAACAATATATTGTATGGTTGATATATGCATGACCACAAGTAGTAGTATTGTTACCCTGAAGTTAAAGCTAAAGTAACAAAAGTTAAAAGTTGAAGTTGAACAAAAAGTTGAAAGTTCGAGTCGAACATTTGATTTTAAAGTTGAATTTCAAGTTGAAGTTGGAATATTTGGTCAAATATGGTGTCATACAAAAATCATATTTCAGAAGAGCTTCGAGATGAATTGAAGAGGACTGAGATCCTAAGCAAAGCTACTATGGAGTACGCAAGAGAAAACATAGATTGGTACTACAAATATTGAGCTACTCAAGTCTCGGATGGAAGAGACTTGAGAGTTGAGTTGTGAAGAGCCCGAGTGATTACTCTCAAGTAGGCCAGATCTTTGAAGGTTCGGCCCTCGCCGCTTGCGGCCTGCCCCCCAATCATAACGGAAATGCGGTTTTTCCATAATACTAGATATATCTGAAATATGCGACTATTCAAAACGAACGTACTTAAGAAGTGTTCAGACAAAAGCTTTCGCCGTTCGCAAATATCTTTTTCTCAGATTACTCAAGCTTGACGAGTTGGAGATGTACTTGAGATTCAGTTCAGCGAATATCTTCGTGCTTGCTTTATTCTTCGTCATGGAAGCCCAGGCCTCAGCGACCCGTCATCGTCATAGCTGTAAGTACTGCTAACGGTCTAGCGTACTACGCTGCGCGATGCTAATCAAAATCTGCTTCACTATTTTAGGTACTAGCGATGAGGATGTAAGTACCCGCACAGACTGGATTGACTAGGAGACTTTTGATTAACGCATCGCTTCGTTCTGACAGTGTAAGTTCCCTTCGCGGTTATCTAGGCAACAAACACTAATTCGATTTGTTTCTCTTGATAGGCCCTACTGGAAAAATCTGCTGCCTAAGCCTTGCCGGTGACTCTGATAACGGGTATGTGAATCAAAGCTAGTCTTAGAGCTCGTTTTTCTCCAGGTCCCCTTGGCTGATGGGTATCTAGATGTATAACACCATTGCGATTTGGGATCGGGCCAAAGTGTTAAATATTGTCGAGAAGATGCGTGTAGGCCATTGGCTTTAAACCAAGGAGCTCGGAGGAGCTGGTGTCTTATTTTAATAACAAGTTATTCATTATTACAATAGCTAAGATCTCTCGAAACTTCGCTTAGGCCGGTACTGTACTGAAGCCAAGAGATACTTGGCCAAAGTGAGAAACTCGACATCGATGCCATGGGAAACGGAAAGATGTTGATGCAGTTAATAGCGTATGCACTCTTCTCCGCCGACCGCAATGTGCGAAAACATGAGTGAGGGAAAAAAATAAGAGCAGGGAATGTAACTGCGTACTGCGGAAGATAGGACTGGCTTCCTAGTACTGGCACGAAAGTTGCAATATCAGGTAAGCTAGCACTTGTGTCTTACACCATGAATTCAGAATGGAAGCGAGCCGATACGAAAAAAGAAAAGACAAATACTCCTCACTAGATCCCAGCTACTCCGATTGCGGGAGTCGAACCCGTGCTGATACAGTCGAGCTCAATGAACAGTATCAAAGAAGCGACTACATCATATCGGAACAAATGTTAAGCTCGGTATTTCGAATCAGAACGACTCAGACCCGCAAGTGAAAGTCTATAATCGACCCATGGTGCTTAAGCGCCGAGCGGCTCTTCTCTTCTTCTCATTCTTACAACTCTCAAACACCACCGTCACCGAGATAAAGCCAGAACAACACAGTCGGACACAGAGCACTTGATTTCAAGAAAAAATCGGTTGTCATCATTTGAAGAGTCGAGGGAAAAATGAGTCGAGGAATTGGGATAAAGGCGACGCGAAAGAAAACAATATGAGATGCAGAGACTACACAGGCTCTAGAAACACGCGTAATCGTTTCATCGAGACTCGAGTAGCTAGCACCGTCAGTCGATTTGTTCTCAATTCAAACGCAGTAAGATACGCGTATGACAGATCCGGCAGGCACCACGTGAAATTGAAAAGCTTTTGCGAGACCGCTACACTCACTTTTTAGAAAAATTCCTATTGCGTGAATAAAGATAGAAGGTATATCTTGAAACACCCAACAGGAATTTTTCAAAGAGTCAGTTTACAAGTCTCGCAAAAGGTTTTTGTAAAGTCCCGCAAAAAGTTTTCGGATCACATGGTGCCTGCTGGATCTGTCATACGCGAGTGTGAGCAAAGTAACTTGTCGGGCTAACTTGTCCCATTCAATCAAGTTAACTTGTTTTTTCCCGCGCTTGCGAGATTAACTTGCCGAGACTCGGCAAAGTGCAACTAACTTGCGTTTTACTAGCGACTTAGATTAACACATGTTTTAGATATCATAAATGTAATCTCGCTACTATATGCCATGTTATTGCATATCTTATACCCTAACAGCCATATAAGGTCTATATCGATGGCCGAAACAGTACAGTTACACGTAAGACTACTTATACTATATACTACACTGATAATCAATGCTCTGAGTGCACGACATCGGAATCTGTCGGATCGGAGTTACCTTAAGCTTAAGCACACTATTCAAAACTAATTATAACACTGAATTACAAAAATTCTCAATGAGTGTAGCAAGTATGGTATCTTACAGGTGTTCAAAGGGCCTTCAGATAATATGGTATACAGTGCTGTATGCCTATAACACTGGGATTGTATACACAATGCCTAGGCATAGTATGATAATGTATCAACATAGTTTAAGTATCCCCCTTTGCTTGTAGATAATACCATGGTAGATATAACCTGTGTTGACTACCAACATGTCGAGCTTCTTGACTTAACATGTAAGTGAACAAGAACTTGACTTGGGGTTCAGCATCATTAAAATTCAACTCTTAAGCAATGTATTAAGACTATATCTACAAATCAGCTATGAAAGCAGTTCATCTTGGTAAAATATGTATGTATGCTATTTGATATCTACTTGATACTCATGTAAAGTACAATGGGACTAATCTCAGATATCTGCTGCAGGTTCAATGAAATTTATATCATCATCTCTGTGCTTTGCGGTTGCCCCTTCTACGTGTTCCTCTGACTCTTCCTCTGCCTCCAGATTGACCATTTCCATGAGTATCCTTCATTTGAAGCTCATCATCCTCCAGATCATGGCAAATTTCCAACGCCTCCTGTGACACCATTTTGCGACTTCTTTTCATGTTAGATACAAACTCTGGGTCATCCCAGGAATCCTTTCTAGTACGTTTCTTGGTATTTGGATCACCTCGGAGTCTGTTAGGTTGAGGATTACGTCGGAGGTTATATGGCTTGGAAGGGGTGGAATCAACATCCATTGATTTAGTCAACTTTTTTGACTTTGGAGGCAAAGGAGGCGGGGCTATTGGTGGTGAATATACGATCTGCCCTTGAGGTGTGCACATTTTGCTGTCTATTTTTGAAACTCCCCAGCTGTATGATGATCCGTCTGCATTATGTGCAGTAATGGCCTGATTTCCATCATGAAAAAGCCTGATATTATGCTCATTATTAGTAACTAGTTTTGATCCCCCATATAAACGATGGCCAATGTAAACTGGGGGAAAACGCGTGTCTCTTGAAGATTGAGAAGCTGCCAGAGCACTTTCGGGCACAGATAGATGTCTTTTCAGATATCCCAGCGAGGCCAAGGATGAGCATCCTTCATTACTTTCTGAAGGCTTATATTTGCGTGCCAGATGGTATATCTCAATGTCATCTTCTGGGGTCCTGTCAAGATAAACCCTTACAGCCACCAGATCAAGGAGCACTCGGGCAACATCAATGCTAGGCATTAACCCTCCAATTATACTTTGAGTAGGAGCCTGCTGTATTCTTTGCCCCAGAATAATACAAGCAGCTTCTGAGATTGAATAATCTCCCGGAAGAAGATCATAGTCAAAGCATTCATCCCTGAATGAATTTGGAATCGAAAGGACTCTCTTTCCTTCTGATCTTGACCACTTAGTGAACTGTTCTTTGTTAGATCCCAATCCTGACCACCTTCTGAAGAGATCTACAATAGGATGAGGTGATGTTCCGAATATGATTTCAGCTATCCCAGCTTGGGCATCATTCAGTGCCTTAGAAATAGCGGCATTCTCATAGCTGTAAAGGTCTACAGCATCCTGCATGAGTGAGACTGGCCATTTCAAATCACCTACAGTTCCCTGAAATTCCTTTAATGCAGTTGTTAATAAGAGCAAAGAAAATACTTACAGGTAGGAAGACATTTCCATGAGCTTCCTGGACATCTTGAATACTCAAAATCACAGTGGATTTCTCTGGTGCTTCCCCTTTAGAGTATATATTTCCAGAATAAAATTGAATAAGTAATCCCCGTGCATTCCTGTCCCAGCTGACTACCTTAGCAGCATACAATTTGCATTTTCTTATATCCTTAGTCTTAATCATCACAAATTGTCCTACCCTAAACATAAAAGCCTGAACAGTTAGTGCCATACAGCTCACTTAGGAATCAACTCAGATCTTACAGCTTTGCAATAGTTTGCCTACAATTCTCACAGTGTCCACAACTTTCACAAGTCTCAACATCACAGTCCGATTCCGGGCAATAATTTTCATCTTCAGTGTCATGTTCTGGTGGTTCAGTGAGATCTTTCATCTGAACATCTTGTGGGTCCATTTTCATATCTGGATGATTTTGCGGGTACTAAGTGACAATGTATCCTCATTTCTCAGCCCAGTCCATTGGCTCATCAAAAGGTGCATCTTTTTGTGCAGGAAGCTTTATGTAGTGATTGGTAGGGGAGTCTCCTGTACCAGGATCAAGCATGTCATTTATTGAAGCATGCTCGATTTATTGATCTGGAGGAGAAGGAGGTATAACATTTCCAGCTTCATCCAATGGATATACTGGATTCTTGTACTTTGACCAGGAGCGTTCCCCAATCCTGTATGCTTCCTCAAGAGCATCAATGTCCGATGTTACCTGAAGTGAATTCAGTAAAGGATTTTGGAAATGAAGCACAGTTTACTTACTACTGAGATATCAGAGGTCCTCTTATACACAAAGAAATCTGTATACCCACGGGGTTGTTGATTGATCATTGCTCTACTGCCAAGGTGCTCCAGCTCACCCCGCTTGGTCAAAGGGACTCTCATGTCATCATATCTAAAGGTTGAAACATCCTCATTGTTTGCAGGAGAATGTCAGCAGTGAAATGATTCCCATTGCTAAAGACCACTCTGCCCACAAGTTCATAAGTAACACAAGATGAATCATTGGATCCAAAAATGGAGGGGATGGAAAATGAGTGAGAAGTCTTCATGGAAATCCCAGGAAATCCAGGAAGGGCAGAAGGGACCACAGGCAAAAATTTGGGCCAGTATGTAAGTACTTGTGTAATCTGAGGAATAGACTTACAGCCGCTATGAGAGCATGTTTTCATGCCTTTCAGGTCCTAGACTACCTGCACCGGTACCCCCATTTCCAGGATGCCGAGCATCAGGTGCTTAACATACTGATTGATGCTGATGCTTTTAATTTCCTTTCCCAGCAGCACAAGCAGGTGTTGAACATCCCAATCCGTGAACTGAAGTGCATTGTTGAATGGTACATCTCCACTTGATGGAATGCATGTGTGACCAGACTCACATTTCCAATGAGGAACATGCTGCATAAAGAAATGCAGCTTAACTTCAGGGCTAAGCTCATCTGTGACAGCACGAGCCAGCCAGCTGCGAGCACATCCATAATCACTCACATTATGAAGATTGAACTTCTTGCTTATTGCCTGCCTTACAATATCCTGGATATTTGCCAGCATAGATTTGGCATTTCGAGGTTTTCCTGATTCAGTCCAGGCTAATTGTGTCTGAAAGTGCTGGAACATGCTTTCCAAGGTGGATCCGCTTGGAAGCAATGCCAAAATCTCATTACGGTATGTTAAGGAGCTTCCGGCCTATACTCGGTACCAAATTTCTGGCCCTACATCAAAAAAACAGGAGTTGTTTGCCCAAACATATGAACGTAACATCCGCTTAGATCTTTGGCCATCAGGTGGGCCAGAGATCAATGATTTT
Source organism: Gymnopus androsaceus JB14 (assembly GCA_009733575.1). NCBI lineage: Eukaryota > Fungi > Basidiomycota > Agaricomycetes > Agaricales > Omphalotaceae > Gymnopus > Gymnopus androsaceus. The sequence goes on along the minus strand of ML769505.1, from coordinate 79,523 downwards.
CTTACAGGATTCTTAGTACTTGGTGCATGTTTTTCATGTTGGTGTGATACGGACAGTTTGCTCAGAGCATCTTCAGTATCTGGTGCACGGCCATCATTTTCATCCCAGTGAACTTTGTGTTTTGGAGGCGGATTCTGGCGCAGCTTCTGTGGGCTAATATGTCCATCTGAAGAGTAGAGGGAATGAAGTGGAGTATATTAGTCTCTGAATTTTAATTCAAGAATAAATTCTCACCCATGAGTGCATTGTACTGTTGCTCACGTTGTTTGACATAAATATAAAGCTTGTGTACACCAGCCAAAGCATCATGATCTTTACCCATCGCTGAGTGAAGGTTGAAATGTTGGGACTCAATGGCATTTGAGGTAGAAGGTACTTTATCAGCTAGTTTAGGATTGATGGAGCTTTTGGAGGGAAAAATCATAGATGAAATTGCAGGACGAAGCCACCATTCTAGCCAGCCATGAATACGTGGGAATTGCTCCTGGATTTGATTAACTGTGGATGCAAAGTGCTCACTAGTGGTAGATTTTGCTGTCATGATGTATAGCATCTCCATGAATTTATCTTTTCTTTAATGAGAGATGAGTGCACCCATCAGGAAAACCATTATATGCAAAAAATGAATAAAGTAATCAAAAAATGAATAAAATGTGTGAAAATTTGCAAAAATACATTGATTATGCAAATTATTCAAAGTTACATGAGTTAGACATGTCCCTTGATAAAAACTGCAATATTTCCACAAGTTATACAATTATATACAATTTTATGCTCTATTATTCGCCAATATGAACAATCATATTGGCACTAAAACTTCTTATACTAGTCATACACCACCAAAGAAGCAAGAACATATATATATTGACTCGAGACGGTCACGGTTCAGTAACAATACAGTATACATTTGACAGATGGGCAGCGAGGAGCAACAGACAAGAGGAGCAATGAGTAGCGTTCAAGAAAATGACTAGTATATATCAGGTATCCGACTCCGCGTTGAACAATATCAGCACAACACCGGTGCATGCATGCTATGAGCTCGACCCAACAGCCCACCACACCGGAACACCGTGACAAGGATGATAATAGAGGAAGCAGGTGGTCGGAGATACTACTGAAACCACCTAAAAGACCAGCACAGATGAGCGAGATGCAAACGTATAAACGGATGAGCACTCACGATATTATACAATGAAAAAAATGTAACTTAGTAGAGGCGCATTCAAGAATGGAAAGAGCGTACATTACTCCTGATTTGGCTGATAGTAATTCTACCAATCATACTACTCACTCACACACACACACAGTCAAAGAAGGCGACCCACATACAAAAAAAAGTCGAAATTGGATGCGACAGGAGGGTGAAACAGATGGCACTGCTGGACATGACGGGTAGAATGAGAAGAAATTTTCATAGCAAGCCAGCCTATGCATGGAGATGAAGTTAGTAGGCTTTCGAAGCATGAAATTGACCAGCATACAGTAAATAATCCATACCAACCAACTAAGTCAAATGAGCACCTTGAACACATTGCAGACTCGCAGCAGAGCATGTCACGGTATCGGAAGACAACTGTAAAAAAAGAAACTTTAGTGCTGGACAGAATATGGTTGGATATTCCAGAGCGTACTAGAGCAGTTTCGGCCACGTTGTCCAATGTCGAGCTTCACATTCAGTAGAAAAGATCCGCCAAATTCATGTCCGGAAGCAGGCGTATAAAATAGACCGGTATAAGAATGAAGTTCACAGAGTTATGGAAGAAAGAGGGAAGAGGACTCGGAGGAAATGGTGGTTGAGGAAAGAAAGACGATCAACAAACAACATCAGGATAACAACGTGATGTGTGATGTGATGTCATCAATTTAGGGTAGGCTCCGGCGCTGGCCGGAATGACATAACAGCTGCCACCAATTTGCCGCAGATTCCCAATAGCTTACTGTGACCCAACTTGGCAAGTTAGAGTGCACGATACAGTGCTCCCCAACTAAACTCCATGTTTAAGCCAGATGTGATATTTCTTGTTTTGCTAAAGTGGGCAAAATTATGCAAAATTATGCAAATTTCACCAACTGAGCTCATAGTGTTAATTGGGATCTCACAGCATGTCAAGAGGATGACTTGAGAATGAGCTCTTTACTTATTGAGCTTTGATAAACAGGAAACTGATTTCCTTGTGCAGCTTGGCAAATGTAGAAACTTTGGATAAGAAATGTCAAAGAAATGTTAATAATGCATTAAATTGCATAATTTCTGCCGTTTTGCCTTGATTTGTCTTATTTATGCTATTTTGACGATTTTATGCAAAGTTATGATAACTTTGCATATTAAGCTTTTCCTGATGGCCCATTCTACATTAATCTTTTCCCAGAGCGGAAGAAATGGATCTCACATCCAACTTGCACAGAGTTAGCTTCCTGTAAGTAATGCTGCCGCTGTGCTTTGAAGGCTTCTTTTGAAAGCTCTTTAAATCCAGAAGTAAGAGACATCATCAAATCAGCATACTCTTCTGAGTGAGCTTTAATTTGAGCACTTGAGAAGTCCATGACCTATATTTAAAGAGTAGTAAGTATGAGGTGAGATGAACTGGAATGAAATTGAATCCCAACATGTGTCAGCATTTCATGCGTAAATCCTTCCACAGAGTATTCCAAAATTTGTTGGAATAAATGCTTAAAATGAGGCCGGTGATGATCTGTATCTAGTCCATCCATATAGGTATATAAAACAGGAACCCAAGCAACCAGACTTGGATTGAAGACACAGGTAGCAAGAAAATTTGCATGGCGGAAGAAGCTATGGTCTCCATCAGTGATACAACCATGACGAGATTTTTCTGGACCTGGTGATGTTGAATCAGAAAACCACAAGTCCACAGAGTCCTGAAGCATTTTTTTCATGAAGGCAGTTTGGAGAACAAGAACTATCACAGATCCATGAAGACGTGAATGAATGATAAATGGCTCATCCAACTTTCCTTCTAAGTCTTTCCAGCTATGTAATGCACTGGATGAGCTTTTTGTTGGAGAGACTGGAGTAATACCAAGCTCAGCTTTGGCCTGTGAAACATGGTACCGGGATGACCGGGGGTCAGCCAGTTTTGGAGCAATCTCAGGAAGAGGAACTGAATCCAAGCCAGTATCACCTGCCCTCAGCTGATGTGCAGTAGCATTTTGACGACGGTAGACCTGCTGTCTAACAGCTGATTTTTCATGCTCTGTGAGAGGACCACCAGGTGGTTTTTAATGATCATGGCTTCCAACATGATCCCAAACCAAATATGTTCTACCATCCCTTGCAATCTTTGAATGAAAACAGACTGCAGTGCAAGCCCTGTGCTGTAAAGTCCCATTGCAGTTTGATATGATGCATGAAGTCCCAACCTGCCCAGATAGAGCCTTAGTTTTTGGCCTTGTTAGCCTTCCACAGCTAGAGCAGTACAGAACACCAAGACATCAATGTTTCTCAGATGGCAAGCCATTGAATGTGACCTTGCCATTAGATACCAACCACTCATCAGCAAACCTGGATGACTGGATAGCACTGATAGTGCTATCAGCACTCATAGCGCTCATAGCACCATAGCACCATCTATCAGAGCTATGACTGCTATGGCTGCTATGATTGCTATAGAGCATGACATCTGTCAACAGGCAATATTGGAAGTCCATAGTACTCATAGCTACCATAGCAATTCATAGCAGTTCATAGTCTATGCTGCTATGACTTGCTATGCTTGCTATAACAGCTATGACATTATCCAGGTTTGCTGATGTTACTTTGCTTGAAGGCTACATCTGCTTGTGGATCTGAGGCTAGCTGCTCACGATACTGGTTGCCATTTGGCCAATACTGGTCTTCATTCTCCTGGGAATTATCCATTGAGTCTAATGAAACATTCTCAGTCATTCAAAGTTTAAACATTCTTTTCCTGAGATCGGAATTTACCTTCTGATGAGTCTGGAATGGCTACCTCACTTGGATTCAATGGTTTTGGAGAAGGATTGGTAGGAATATTGAGCTGAGGATGAGTTTGTGGGATCCACCCAGCTGCTCCATTTGTGACCCCATGGGCTCCACTCACCAAGTAAGGAATACCAGGATAAGTAAATGGAGGAATCGGAGCCGGCTGATAAACAGGGATTGGCGGTTGGACTAGTTATATGGTCAGAGACTTTAGTTGGGATTCAAGTTGTGTCTTACAAGGTACAGTAAAATACCCAGGCCATGGCATATTATTTGCTGTCTGGCTAATGCCTGAGTGAGGATACATGCCTACGGTGGTTAAATAAATGTTATAGCCTCTTGAATGGCAGGGACAGAAAAACTCGCACCTGCAGGATAAGGAGCATTGTGAAAACTTCCAGCAGCAGTTGAAAAGCATGCCGTTTCTATAGTTGGATTTTGACCAAGGCCTACTGGCACGAAATGAGTTGCAATGGGACCTGCGAGCTGAGTGGCACCCGCTGTGGTACTAGTTTGTGTTGATAGTGTTGATTCGAAGATGGTTCTTGAGGCTTTTGCCAAGGGAGAAGATTATAAAGCCACTTCAGCATTGCTAGAATGACCGAGTTGGCACTAGAAATTGTCTTTAAGATACCCAACGGGCGCTCGAAACCTCTAACTTGTACGATCAAAAATTTCAAACTCCGCTAACTTGCGTAACTTGGCCGAAACTTGCCGAAATAAAAATGTAAATATATTGTGATAAATACACATTATCGGTGCATAGGAGACTTCTTTGGCCTTGGGATGGTCTTATCGGACATATATGGATGTTATACATCATTTTAGACAGTGAATATGTAGCTATATATCCCCGGAGTCATTAATATTACTCATGAATATATGACAACATTCAGCTGGTTTTTGGGTTCCCAAAGCTATAATGACCTTGAAGCATGAGTATGGTTGCTTATTCACTTGGATTGGAGATTATAATGTTGATAAATGCGCCAATAATGTGCTTATATTGTACAAAAATGGCAATGGCAATGACAAACGAGCCCCAGACACATATCTTGTAGACAAAAATCATTACAATTGTAGGTTTTACTCTGGTCTACAAGTTCCTACAGCTGTAGGTCAAGGCATTTGTAAACAAATATCCCTTACAATCAATATACCTATTTGGGTTGGTCAACACTGGGCCAAAAAGTAGGGTCTGGCCAAATTTTCAGCCCGAGCAAAATTAAATACCATCAGTTATATTCCGCGTGATCAAAATTTTGATACGGCCTCGGTATCAATGCAATCAATCTATTTAATCTATTTCCCTTCATCAGCAGCCAGGCACGCATTACTATATGATATAAATCCGCCTGCGAATGTCATAGGCAGGCACCAGTATGATATGAATCCGCCCTCTGGGCATCGGGAATGCCGGGAATGTCGCAAATTGGCGCTGCTTTTCATTTGGCGGGATAAACAAACTATATTGACAAAATATAAAGCATGAGCAGCAGATATACATAAATACCCCAGCCCGTCCTGCACGCGGCTCCCCGCCCTGGAATGTCGGGAAATTAGCGCCCATCCGGCCTCTCCGCCTTTCGAAACAATGCAGGAATGCTGGGAAAAAAACATGTGAAAAAACCACAAAGCATGCGTGAATAGCAGATACATAAATACACCAGCCCGCCCTGCACGCCGCTCCCCCACCCTGGAATGTCGGGAAATTAGCGCCCATCCGCCCTTTCCGCCTTTCGAAACGCTGCACAAATGCTGGGGAAAAAACACACAAAAAAACACATATATATGAACCGCTCTCGATGTTTTCAGATTTCGGGAATTGGCACCCGTCGCGCTTTCCACGCATTTTTGGGTCGGGAATCGGCGCCCATCGCGTTTTGGCAACAGAATAAAGGAAGTTTTGTTTAAATACTGAATCGCACCTTGTTGGAAGTTGATGCCCATCACACAATCTGAAATGCCAAGAAAAACAGTTCATTAGGAGTGTCTAACAAGATATATATATACATGTATAGATAACAGTAGCAAGACAAGCAAAGTAAAGTAAAACAATGAACAAGCATACATAGCGATTAAATGCAACATATATCAGAACCGAGGACAAGAGCGAATAACATAAACGTGACAAAAAACATGACAAAAAATAACATGAACAAGATAGTGGAAAGAAGGATAGCAAGCAAGGAAACTAGTGTTTTATGCGCTTGGAGGGACCATGCTCAAGATCATATCCATCAGCGCTCTCGGAATATTTCCCAAACCCAGGCAGCGATCCCGTTCATCAAGAGTTTCTGGGGCCCCAGGTACCCTGGGAATACGTGCATGACGAGTCGGAGGGTGGGCAAGAATAGTAATTGTTAACGGAGGTATGTTCTCCTTCCCGATATCCCCGGCCTCTCCTGTTGCAGCTCCCTTCTTCATACGCTTTCGTTTGTTGCCTGCCACAGAGGCAACCTCCTGATCGGCGTCAATCCGCTGCTGAGACGAGATGGGAGTTGGTGAACTCGGGACGTGCTGTTGTGAAGGATTGAACTCGGGTGTAAGCAGCACGGGATTGATTGGGATGGATGATGACTCGGAAGGACTGAGTGGACCAACCGGAGCATCAGCGGGACTATCAGGAACCATATTAGCGGAAGGAGTCGGACAGACTGGGGGTTCTGGATTGACAGGAGTTGGATTGACAGAAGGTGTCGGATTAACTGAGGGAGTAAGATCAACTGAAGGTGTCAGATTGACTGGTGGAGTAGGATCAACAGAAGGTGTCGGATTAACTGAGGGAGTAGGATCGACAGAAGGTGTCGGATTAACTGAGGGAGTAGGATTGACAGAAGGTGTCGGATTAATTGAGGGAGTAGGATTGACAGAAGGTGTTGGATTAACTGAGGGAGTGGGATCAACAGAAGGTGTTGGATTAACTGAGGGAGTAGGACCAACTGAGCCAGTCGGAGGGGGAGTTGGCGGATCGACTGAGCCAGTCAGAGGAGGAACAACTGCTGTCCTGCCCTTCTTCGTCTTCTTCGGCTTCGCTATAAAAACACTCAGCAGAAGAATAACATCATAATGTAAAACTCACGTAGCACACCAGTTGCAAAAGATGCAAATGGAAGTACAACTTGCTGTTCAAAAAGAGGGTTTGCTTGTTTGAACATAAGGCCAGCTTGGTTAGCACCATAATGCGCTCTAGAAGGAAGTGAATCAGGAACAGGAACATGATAAATGGGATGAAAACTCACAACCAGGTTCTGAGTTTCTTTGTGAAAGGATGACGAGTGGCAGCGACAATGGTCAACGTGATAGGTAGACGCCGACCGACAGAGTTAACAAACTGAGTAAGAAAATCGTCCATTGCAGATATAAACCTGTTGAAACAAAGCTCAGTGATCGATTAACCATTGAACTTGAAGCAACTTACAAAGCCAAATCCTCTCCTTCCAGCAACTTGACCTCCGCAGCATCAGAGACAACCTGGGAGTTCTTCTTGGCCTCGAGGGCAGTGCGTTTGGCCTCTTGCATGGCCTCTATGGATGCCTTTACTTCCGGGCTAGCCTCAGCCCACTTCGTCGACCCCATTTTCTTCAACAACTTCATACGATCGCTTTTAGATACGCGGCCATCCTCGGAGCTGCTAGCAATCGCCTGGAGACTCGTATTGTACTCTTCTCGGTACGATTCAAAATGGTGCTTGCTAAAAAGCTCAACGAGCTTATGGGCACGTTTCGGCTTCTTCTTTTTTTGCGTCTCCGTAGAGGTGTTGTCAGAGGAAGAAGAAGAGGAAGATACCGTCGCAGATGAGTCGCCAGTGCCAAGGTCTACGTTCACGGTCATAGAAGCCGCTTTGCGATGTTTGCGGACACTGCTGTTGTTGTTGAACCAATTGTAGATGCTCTAGATTAAAAAAACACATGGTCAGCACTCAGCTCAGCCGTTGTTCCGAAAATTGAATGTACGACAATTGAATGTACGATTGAATTTAACTTTGAAAATAAAATTAGACTTACATCTTGGGTTCTCTTCAACGCCATCGCCAGCTCCTCTTTTTGCACTCGGTCGAGCTCGTCAACATTTTCCTGGCCAGGAAGAGGGAACATAGAGAGGTATTCTCCCTTGATCTTCGGCCAAAAGTCACTGAGCTTGCCCTGAGCCTGAGCCTCAGCAAAATCTGGCAGACGTTCTTTTAGCCAGGCTTTTTGCACCGTTGATTTGATGACCCTGGTTGACATCAAGATTCCAGATTCAGGCTCGGGCTTCTTGGCATCGGGCGCCTCCATCGTTGACCGATAAAGATTATACTGTAAGTCGAGGAGAACAATTGTAAGTTGATATAACAAGAGTTACAAGCTCTTACAATTTTTTACTGTAGGGATTTATTTGCCCCAGTGGCTTGAGCCTCCAAGTCATGCACCTGTATCGTTTTTGTAATCAGACCAGACCTTAAAAGTAGAACGCCATCTTTAAGGTTTAACTTCAACCTTCAACTCCAACCTTCAACTTGAACCTGCTCTCGATGCAACAACAAAGTCTTTCCAACATCCAAACAGCTCTCCTTCTCCTTACCAGCGCGGTCAATGCCCTTAGTAAGTCAAATATACTCTCAACCGCACTACGTTAAACTAATCTTCTCCACGCTAGATATCAGTAAGTCTTTCGTTACCGTCCTCGTTTTTTTGCTCATCTCAGAATCAGACCCGCCTCCGAGCACGCCTTCCTCAGGTAATTGTTATTTTTTTCTTTCATTTTATCTCCACATTTCTTACTCATGAAACCTCAAGTAGCATCAACCCAGCCCTCTGTTAGTGAACTTGGTAAGTCTCGGGCGTTCCTGGTAAAAAAAAAACGATCTCACTCATAAAGTTTTTTTTTTAGCAGACTCGACTTCCACCACGAGGAGTGGTAAGTCTCTTTTTTTTCTGCGACATTCAAACTGACTGATGAACCGTCAGCTTCTGTGCCGTACGCTGATCAACCTGGTCCCCTGGCAGCCGCAGCCCTTCCCGCCCAAAGCACTGGTATATCCTACGCGCATTCCTCATCTCTGTCGTACGCTAACCGAGTTGTTGCAGGTACTGCAGCCGCAGCAGTCCCTGTTCCAAATGCAACTCCCACCGGTACGTCCCTTGCTCTTTTCTTCTCTCTGCCGTACGCTGATGACTTGGTACTTCTTGCAGCTGCGGTCCTTCCTGTTCAAGGGACCAGTATGTTCCATGTTTGCTCGTCATCTCTGCTGTATGCTCATTGAGTCGTTATAGGCACTAACTGCACCTGTAACTGTCATCAAAATTCAGCCACATTCTATGCTGTTACGCGTGGCAGACGAGTCGGTATCTTCACTAATTGGTAAGATTTCTTTCTCTCCCAGCTTTTGAGTCTAACTGAAGTAAACTTCCAGGGCGCTCGTTCAGACCTACGTATCAGGCTGCAGTGCCGCTTACAAGCGTTTCAGCTCCCGCGAGGAGGCAAATGTTTATTTCGACGAAGCCTTGCAAGAAGGTGTGGTCAACGTCATCTGAGGGGCAGCGCTTCTTCTAGTGCCGGTCGCTTTTTTTTGGACTTGTTCTCGCTCAGTGTTCACTGTCTTCCGCCGCTTGCAAGTATTTCATATGCTTATTGGGATACAGAAGGGTGTAGTCAATGTCATGTTTTCCAAGCAGTTGTCATCGTTTTTTGGACTCCTGCCTGCTCGCTGTGCAGTTTAATGTGTCTTCGCTGGTGTTTATTTCTATCCGCCTGTGCTTTCTGTACCTATCTTTACCCTTGCTATCTAGTCGCTATCTATATATACGTTACTTGCTATCTTTACCGTCAATGTTATCTTGAACCTAAATTGATTGTTTTCCTCGAGTCCTTCCTCGCGTTCTTACTGGTCTAGTATTTTCTATCCTATAAGTTTAATCTCTATTACTAGTGACCCTTATTTGAGGACTATATAGCCTCGCTACTCTTTCGACGATCTTTTGTTGAGGGAATCTCTATTGAGGCATATCATGATCTTAGTGGTATACTAGCATGTTCACTTAATATTAGCCAAAATTTACTTCTTGGTATTCAGAGTTATTTTCTTTCAATAATTGCTTTACTTACTGCCACTTTGACTTTGACTCTAATTCTTCTCCGAACGTCTTCAAGTTTCACGGGCCACGTTATTGATATCCAAAATTTGAAGTAGACCCATTGAGAGGAGATACGCCAGGTATGTGTCTGACGAATGATATCAAATTTCAACTCCAAAATTTGAAGTAGACCCATTGAGAGGAGATACGCCAGGTATGTGTCTGACGAAATCACTATCACCGAGTCTGATCAATAATTGCTTTACTTACTTACTGCCACTTTGACTCTACTCCTTCTCCGAACGTCTTCAAATTTCACGCGCCATATTATTGATGTCTATTCATGTCAACTCCAAGATTTGAAGTGGAATCCATCGAGAGGAAATACGCCAGGTATGTGTCTGACGAAATCAATATCGCTGAGTCTGATCAATAATTGCGTTAGTTACTTATTGCCACTTCGACTCTACTCCTTCTCTAAACATCTTCAAATTTGACGTACCTCATTATCGATATCTATCCATCTCAAATCTCCAGTCTGAAGTGAGTCCATCGAAAGGAGAAATACGAGTGTGTCTGACAATCCCTCGAACCACTGGTCTGATCAAACTTGCTTCAGACACTTACTCTCCCTTTGAACTCAGTCTTCCTCCGAACATCTTCAAATCTCACAACCCTCACTATAAATATCTATTCATCTCAACTCCGAAATTTGAAGTGGATCCATTGAGAGGAAACACGTCAGGTATGTGTCTGACAAAAATAACTATCACCGACTCATCTGATCAATAATTGCTTTAGCTACTTACTGCCACTTCGACTCTAATCCTTCTCACCGAATGGCTTCAATTTCACGGGCCTCATTCTCGATATCTATATATCTCGAATACATAATCTGAAGCGAGTTCATTGCGAGCAAAGATACGAGGTACGTGTCGGATGATCCCAAACCCACCACGAGTCTGACAGATCTTGCTTTAGTTACTTACTACCACTTTGCCTCTGCTCCTTCTCCGAGCCTATTCAAATTTGACGGGCCTCATTATCGATATCTATACATCTTGAACACACAATCTGAAGCGATTCCATTGAGAGGAAACATACCAGGTATGTGTCTGACGATCCCAAAACCACCAAGAGTCTGATTGATCTTGCTTCAGACACTTACTCTCACTTTGACTCTTCTCTTTCTCCGAGCATCTTCAAATTTCACAGGCCTCATTATCGATATCTATACATCTCGAATCCAAAAATTGAAGTGGATCTATTCAGTGGAGACACGCCAGGTATGTGTCTGACGAAATCAATATCACCAAGTCTGATCAATAATTGCTTTAGTTACATACTACCACTTCGACTCTACTCCTTCTCCGAACGTCTTCAAATTTGACGGGCCTCATTATCGATATCTATTCATCTCAAAGACACAATCTGAAGCGAGAACATTGGGAGGAGAAATAATCAGGTATGTGTCTGACGATCCCGAATTCATTGAGTCGAGTCTGATCGGCTAATTAGATCTCTCTTCACTTCTGACCATCAACTTACGCTTGCTTTTTTTTGCTTGTTCCTTGTTTTACCGTCCAACGCTGTCTTTCTAACTTCCTCCAATGTTTATGTAAGAATGCCTTTCGCCAAGAAATACAACACAGACAAGGAGAGAAAGGCAGTGAGGAGTGCTGTAAACGCGGCGAATTATGCGAAGTAGGTCAATCCGTTCCATTTTTTACAACTACACTAATATACCCCCGTTAGCAATAAAGCCAAAATCCAGACGAAGCGGAAGGGGAATTACCAGCAAGCCAAGCTAGAACATCAAAAGGCCAACGCAGCCAAGTAAGTGGCAAATTCTCTACAAACTGGGTACACAGACTACTATTGTTATTTCAGTCGCAAGTTGCTCTCTAAACGTAGAAAGGCCAAGCTGAAGGAGACGCTCTGGAAAAAATCTAGCTCATCGCCTTGCAAAGGTCAACAATATGTCTCCATCCATCTCTCAACATAATCTTTTCTGATATTTTATCCACAGATCCAAAGCCATCGCTTCTGATCCAACCAAATGTATCACTCCTAATCGTCATTCTACTCGTCCTTCCAAGGTTCACGGGCCCAATAAGCGAGAGGCTGTAAATCTAACTCATCCTTCCAGTCGTCGTTCCAACCATCCTTCCAAATCTCGTGGTCCCGATGAACGAGAGACTGAAGATGCCCAAGCAGAACGTGACTTTAAAAGCCTCTGTGCCAGCTTTAGCAATGAGAAGTGTGATTCCGCTCGCACATGGAGCCTTCCTTACAATCCGGATAAAAGGTCAGTCTAGAGCTCTCTATTGATTCGCCACTACTAAACTCTCTTATATTTGTCTGCAGTAGGCTCTCAGTTGGCGGCTTTCAGCTTGCCTTTGAAAATGTACGCAAGATCTTTCGGTCATATAAAGACATTGTGAGATCTGGGTGGCCGAATGGGTTTTTTCAAACGCTCCATTCCCGGTACCAGCTGGAGGGAATCGATGCATTGACGGAGTTTGATACAGAGCTACAACTGCTAACTCAACGTATGACTATGCGGGTTTCGATCCTGGAACTAGAGGCTTACACCGAGGCGGAACTGATACGGGTGGAAACAGGGAAGGAGATGCTGTCGGAGATGTCGTAGGCAGCAAAGAAGCTTCAAGCACTTTTAACTGCTGCATTTATTAGAGAAGCAGAGGTGCAACGTCGTTGGCATGATATCTTGTAATTATCCCGAGCATTTATTTTGTGTATCTAAAATGTTGTCACTTGGAAGACAATCGCAAGCTTTTAATCTTATGTATTAAGTATTTATGAAGAAACTTTTTTCAACTCGCAGCGTTTTTTTTTTTGACTCGGAGGTACAAGCTAATATAGACGAGCATAAAGGATCAAGATAAGTATGTATGCAGAACGTCCATTATAGATGTGGATATAGATATGGTCCCGAAAGGTCTCGAAGTGAGCAAGGCCATGAAGAAAACATACGGCAACAATCTAAAGATACTTGGTGAGACAAGCAATAGTCAGACATGTAGGAGATACTTACGATTCATTCCTGAGGAGGAGGAAGTTCATGCGGGATTTCACTGAGGAGCCTTTTGATAAACGCGCAGCGATCATACCGGTATCCCATATTTAGCACAATCGGAGGTCCAGGTGGGCCAAGAGGTGCGCAATAAGTTGTCCAACGTTGACACTAGGAGGCGTTGAGTCCGTTGATAAGAACGGTTCGCCAATTGGTGAGAGAATTATAAGTACGGTATGGAGGAGGCTCGTTCTTAGACTTTGCCCTAGCTCGCTCGTATCTTCGGTGGAACATGCATGTGTGTAGATCATCTACAATGAGCTGCACTAGGTTTAGCATGAACTGAAATGTAAACAATGTACAACTTGCCTTTAAAGCTTTTTGAACTGCTTCAGCTTTTAAAGCGGGAGATGCCTTTACTTCGTCCGACAGAGGCCATATTCTGAACCACTGTCTCTTGATCATCACTCGAAATGGAAGAGCAAGGTCCTCCTTGTCTTTTCAGTTCATGATTACTTCCAATGCAGGGGCAATGGCATCCACAAACTGTTTCCTGCATCTTTCCTGGCGCTCATCATCGCTGATGTACGGCCTCCGACGAACGCCGGGAAAGATAACCATCGAGCCCTTACTATGAGTATAAAGCTTAAAAAAGCTGGGGAATCTGGAGTGGGAACATGCAACGTACTGGGTGAATTGAGTTTTGTCCACGGGAATGCGGTTTTCAAGTATCGCATTGAATACCTTGTCAGTCCAACCACTTTTAACTGCGTTTTCTCTGGCTTCTGAACGAGCAAAGGATGCCTCAAGAGAAGCGTGTAATTGTTGTAAGTCGGCGTCCAGTTCGTCGTCCATGAAAAAAAGAAGCAAGGTCACGATGTCAATGTGGCTGCCTTGCTAGCTGGTTCCCACTAAGTAACTTTCAGTTTTGATCCGTTCAAGTTCATCCGTTCAAGTTCATTCATTCAAACGCAATCATTGTGCAGCGATGGAACAGTACATTTGACTATGTATGTGTACGCGCGACGACAAGAAGCTACAAGATGCAAGACAATACAAAACATACAAAAAGATACAACAACATAAAATAAGTACCAAACTTCAACAGATCCACCAAGTCTTTGCAACTACAACCTCATCACCTTCGAAATCATGGTCTTCGAAGTCGCTCTCGTCGTCAACAGGCAAGTAATCGGCATCATCAGCATCTGTATCGTCGTCGCTGTCTGCTGAGAGCACATATGCAACGAATCCAATAGAAAAATTGTCTGTATACCCAGTCTCTTCGACCTCTGACTTCTCATCATTGCCATCGGCATCTTGAACGTCTCCAACCTCCTCAATGTCGCCCTCTTCCTCATCATCAATTTCTCGTGGATCCTCTTCCATCTCATCCTCTTCTACCTCATCATCTTCAGCCTCCAGGTCGTAATCGCTACTAAATCCTTCGGAGCCTAAGTAAGAAGAATGTATAGATTGGAGTTCATCCTTCCAGTCTGACATGAGCTCTTCATACTCCTCCTCTTCGCAACCCTCAATATGGTCAAGGACAGGAGTCAGGTGTCTCCAGGTTAGCGATAGGGTACCCTTTGGAGGGTCTCGGGTATAACATGTGTAAGGCGGAGGGAGCAATAGAGCGTCCACTCCAGACAGCAACGACGTAGGTAGACGATTGTAAATCATCCAGCATCTAGAGGCATAGTGGAGCTCATCGTTCCAAGTTTTGCGTTCGAGTGGTTTAAGAAAAGGGCCGGCGACTTGCAAAGAAACTTCAAGCGTCTTTTCAATTACCTGCGCCATACCAACAATGAGGCAGGGGTATTAAATGAAAGGGCAACAAAAAACCTACGTTAATTAGACATTGCTCCTGATTGAGCAGGGCTGGTTCAAGAACAAATTCGAATTGTTGATTGATGGATTCGTCCGATTGCTACAGCATGAATAAGTAACGGGTATTTATTAGAGCTTGCGACAGCCTAAGAAAAAAGAAACTTACTTGACGAACGTAGACTAAAGTTGCTTCCACGATTTGTAGAAATGTAGGTGAGTCTTTTGGATAAACCAGCTCTAAAGCATGTTTTCCATGGTATTTTTCAAGCGTGTAGCCATCCAAAGCTTCTTCAGGAAACGCGCGAAGCCAGTATATGTAAGCTACGCTCAGAAACGCATTGCTTTCATCTTGGGCTTTTGCTGCAGAGTATGCCACAGAAATGTGGCGAACAAAAGTTTCTTGGTTTTCGAAGTTAAGATACGCATCTACAAATGCCGACATTGGTGTTCAAGGTGTTAAAAGACGTGAGAGAAATTAAGTGGTGGCCGTTGGTGGCTGACGGAACTATACAGGTCAAAGAAGCCTCATACTGTAGGTGGCTGAGCTATACAGGTCTAAGAAGCATCATCATAAGCGCTCGTGCACAACGATTGCGAAGCGCCAACCTTAACCTTACAATACTTAGACTCAAACATAAACTCAGACGTGAGCATGCAAAAGCGTAGATCTTTCGCTTCTGCCAAACGACGATATAACATCGATCTATATGCGTGGAAGGAGAATATAGCGCGTTTTCCTGATTGCGCTTTACAGGTATGTTACATCCACCTTTTAGGGCTCGTCTCCATTTAACATCTATGCAGGAACCACGGAAGCAAGTTTGTACTTTCAAATTTGTTTCCTAGGGCCAGGTTTATGATTTTCTCTAGGATTATGTTGGACTCATCACCGATACAACTAATCCGAGCCAGCGAATCCACCATTCATTTGATTTCCATCAAGACTTCATTGCCCGAAAGTCCCTTGCACTTTATCTGCTTCCGTCTTATGTGCATGCCAAGAAGCTGGGACAAGTGGCGAGGTTTCTCCGTGAAGCCGCATATACATGGCTCTTTGTCTTTCCGGAGGATTGCACGCCAGGATGCAAACCAATAGATCAGCACTCGAACCGACTCACAGCCATTGTATACTGCGACGACTATCCCAAGGATCCAGAGGAAAATCTCAAGCGTTTTTTGTGGCGGACTCTGCCAGACAATGCCGAACGAATCCACCGACACGATACCCTGGCGAATCATACTATAGCCATGCAAACTCAGGTAGGTTTTTTTTGCTCAGTTTGACGATGCTTAGAAATAAACCGTTTGCCTCTCTGTTTAGGAGGCAGGACTTCGTATCAGACAGTATATTCTGGAGCATGGAACAGCGGAAGCTGCTGAAAATCGAGGTTTCTTGGAAGTGGTGTGTAGCTTAACGTTTTGCTTTATTTAAAAAAATACTCATTGACTACAGGCCATTTACCGCTTTCTACGCAAGGCCGAGAAGATTTCTAATGCAACGGTCACTCCGATTCAAAAAGATACGTGGGGGAACAAACTGTCATTTGCATTTGGATGCTGGTCTCTCCGTTATCTTCTTCCATTTACTTTTCTGTCAGTACATGTGCCTTTTTCTCATTATCTACCGTTTACAAATGCTCCGGAGATGGAGCCTTGCTCGGAGCTGCATCCCTGGGATGACAATCTCGCTTGGGTTTATCCTGAGCATGATTAATTCGAAAAAAAAAATTTCTTGTAGATATACATACAGTGACGGCCAGATCAAATCCACACCCCCGGATTTGGAAACCGGTTATGTCACCAGCGCGTAAGTCTTCTATCCCCAAAAACATGTTGTTTTTTTTGGACATTGTGGTATATAAGAATGGCGTATGCTTGGTAGGGGTCATTCTAACAGGAGGTAGCCCTGTAGAAAACCTAAAAGCTTTTTTTCTGTTCGGATATTGCTACAAGTAGGGCTTAAGCGCCGGTGACGTAATCCGGGGGGTGTGGATTTGATCTGGCCGTCACTGTATATATACAGTATATCATCTTGTAGCAAAGATACTGTGTTTCTTGGTGAAATCGAAAAAAAAAAAAAAAATTCATGATAGAAAAGCATGAAACGAAAGAACGGCAGCACTGGGTTCGAACTCCAAACTTGTAGGAAGAAGCGCCCGCTCAGCAGCTTGTTACCACTAGTTCATGATGCCATGACTATGTGAGCTATTTGCATACATAATCAATAACCTTTTAACTGCACAAGCTTGCCCTGTTACACTTTCGCTTTTTTAAAAGACTTCATCACCGACGCTAAGGATGCCGAAAAAGAAGAAAACACGGAACGTCCAAACCTATGTATTACCAGAATCAGATTCAGACAATTCACAGGATGAGCTATCCCACAAAACGCCGGCTCTCCAGACTGTACATTTTAGCCATGTCAATGTCACCGCTTCTACGCATCAAAAACATCTCAATACAACTATTCCTGCTGAGCCTGCTGAGCCACAGGAAGCCGACGATAGAACTGGATCTCCACCTGCTTTTTCTGTGCCCATGAGCGGATGGACACCGGTTATATGTTCATCGGTCATAACAAATCTTGGAGTGGTGACTTATACATTCGGAGACTCTGATAAAAAGGCATTGCGGGGAAGAAGTCTATCAGGCAAAGGAGAAGAAGCGGATGAAGAAGAAAGTGCTGGAATCAAGAAAGATGGTTCGCGCAATGTATTCACTTTCCCGTCGCCTCGTCTAGTCACTCTTACTAACTGGTTTTCCGCAGGAGCTTGCACTTTGGCGGCCAGAACTGGATTTGTATCTTCGCGAGGTCTTACGCTTGGAAGGCAGGGGTATCTTCGGAGCTGGTTCGCAGTGTAGCTGTGGTCGAATCTTTGCAGTTGATCAGTTGAATCGTCAACATCGCTGTCGCGATTGCTTCACGCTGGAACTGCTCTGTCAAGACTGCATGAATAATCGCCATGCATATACTCCATTTCATAGGCTAGAGGTGTGTAATAAATAGTTGAATTCCTTTTTTTGCAGCTAATGAATGGTTTCAGGCATGGAATGGTCGGTTCTTTGAGCAATGGTCACTTGGGGAGACAGGACTGGTTCTCGAACTAGGGAGTCATACCAAAGAGAAGCTGTGTGTAATGTCTGAAATAGCACCTTTGGAGAAACTCACTGTCATTCACACCAACGGTATCCACAGCATTACCGTCCGTTACTGCTCCTGTAACCTGGCAGTTCATCGTTGCGAACAACTTCTTTGGGCACGACTTTGGCCTGCCACAGTCACAAATCCACAAACAGCAATTACTTTTGAATGTCTTGAGCACTTTCAAATGCTCAATCTTATGATGGAGACATCCGGGACCAAGTTCTATGAGACTTTGGAGTGCCTCACTGATAATACTGGCATGAGAGTTCCTCCTGTAAGTCTTTTTATCTATAGTGTATATGCTTTACTGAATTTTACTCTGGTTTTTCAGAGCCATCTTCGCGAGTTCATGCGTGCAAGCCGCGAGTGGCGGACTGTTCGCCTCTACAAGAGACAGGGTCGTGGCAATATCCCCAATGGAACCGAGAACATTGGTATGGGTGATTTGGCGGTGGTTTGCATGGCGTGTCCGTATCCTGGCATGAATCTTCCAGCGGACTACGAGAGCGCGCCTGAGTCGAAAAGGTTTGTTCGTAATTATTTCTTTCGCCGCTTCTAATGTTCAATTTCTTTTTCCAGCTTCATCTACAAGCTCTTCACTGCTCAAGACGCCAACATGAAATGTACACGACTCAATGCCTCATCCGAGGAACGCAATCCAGGGTTCAATCAAGGCGGCGCATTCTTTGTTAATCAGACAGACTTTATGGATCATGTTCGCGAGTACGACAAAAAAATTCCTGTAACCAAACCGACATGTAACGACCATAAAGCCGTGTGCGATGCAAATACTCAACGAGAGAAAAACCTCACTGCCAGAGGAGTGGCTTCGGTTTTTTGTGCTCGACACGATTGTTTCCGTCCTGGATCTACTTGAGATTTACGTTTTGGCGAACGGTAAGTCTATTAACTCATAGATTTCATGACAAGTTCCACTCATTGGTCCCCAAAGGCAAGTCGACATGGATTACATATGGTGTAACTCCATGCTATATAAGACTCCTAGATTAATTGCCAGTGCATACGATATCATGTGTAACTGGAGCGTACACTTGTTTGAACGTTTATCATTGTATCCCGAGCCTCTTCGACCTCGACAACCCTGTGGCGCATTTCAACTCCTGGTCCCCAAGTTTCATCTCAACGCTCATATAGAAAGATGTCGAAACAACAACTTCTCCTTCAATTGGGCCCCAGGTGTTGGTCATACAGATGCGGAGAGTCCGGAACGTGCTTGGGCAATCTCAAATAGTTTGGCTGGTAGCACGAAGAAGATGGGACCAGGTCCGCATCGAGATATGCTGGATGAGCATTTTGGCGATTGGAACTGGCGTAAGACTATAACTCTCGGTGAGTTTCATTTCTAGTATGTGTATGCACTGGCAAGTTAACATACTATCTTTCCCAAACAGCATTGTACCTACTGGACCGGAAGAGGCTCTCGAGAATAGGCCACCGTTGGTTCAGGCGTTAAAAGACTTGACCAACGGACTTGCCAAGGAAGACGTGAAGGTTGAGAGTGACGCCAAGAAGGCTTGGGAATTGGACAATCGCGCGCCGAACCCATTCATTCCAAAAGTTCGTCGTAAGTGTTCATTGCTTTGTATTCGATCCAGACAGTCTTTGAATGATTCAATTCGTAGCGGCTACTAGTCATCGTGTTTGACTCGAGCTTTCACGAGAAGAAGAAGCACTTGCATTAAAGGATCTTGGCCAAAAGGGTGTAAAACCAACAGTGTCCGCGACTGCATTGGTTTCAGAAGGGCTGGATCTGGAGGAGGTGATGTACATCTTTTCATATTTGTTGTTGACATTGTATTAATATCTTGTTTTTTAGTTGGCGATACAAGTGGGATTCCGAGCACCAAAGTCTCCACCCGACGGATCTGCAGAAGGCACGTCTTTCAGAAAGGGGATTCAGCATTCTTAGTTGAATGGAAGCGTACTTCGAGGCCCAACGCGAACATATTCCTCATGCAAAAGCTCTTCGAGACCAAATCAACTCGGAGCCTGGTAGTGGTGCTATCTGGAACATTCCCCTGCTCTTACCTTCTGAAGTTCACACCCGTGATAGCACCTGTTCCAAAGTGCTCCTTGTCTGTGAATGGTGGTTGCGACATGCAGCCTGCCATGACGCACTCGAACTAATGCATAAGAATCTCCTTATTCGCACTGGGCTTATCGCCTACAAGATCAAATATCTTCACGGTCAGTATGATGGAACCCGAAGCAGTCAAACAGTCAACTCTATTTCCGACAAGATCAGAGCCTGTGCATCGCGATACAGGGCCTTGTTTGCCGTTGTAGAGAAGTATGCTAATCAGGTCGGTTGTGTGGCCACTGGGCTGCGCAAACTGAAAGAAGAGGATATATGAGGAATTGAGCGGGATGCTCTGGACAATGCTCGAGAGTTGGATGTGACCCTTTCTTGGATTTGGACCTCTGGTGTGGATTTGGACAATGACAATGAGGCCATGCACGATAGTAAGTTCATTATTCTTTGCTCAGAATTCCTTTACTAATGGCAATCGCGTCTCAAGGTTTACGTATTGCTTGGTGTAAAGCTTCGGCGTGAGCCCATCGGTGGCAGGAGGAGTGTCTGCTACTCCAAGAGGAAATGCGACGGGTACCAGTGACACTAGAGAAGCAAGCTCAGGAGTGGGAGAATCGTCGCTTCTACGAGAACTTTTCGGATATGTCCATTGAGATGATTGAGGGTCGTACTGCATATGCTGATCGTCAGGCTTCACTTTGACGAAGTTTGGCTTCCTACTGTTCGAACAAATGGACGAACACGTTGGTTCAGCTTGGAACGGGTCTAGGTGGTATACAGCTATCCGACTCAGAGTATATTTTATCTTAGACTGTACTTTCCCATGTAAAGAATTGATGAGCGACACGCGCACGTGTAAGAAAGGCGGGTTTGATGAATCAACGTTTATGGATTTTGTAGCCGGACGGCGTTGAAAAAAATTTTATTGATCAATGATTCTCATGTACCAATTGGGAGACTTGGACATGATTTGGGGCAAGTCGGTTTTTTTAATAATTTCCTACAATCTCTTGGACAAATTGGGATGGGCACAAAAACCTGACGAATTGGGATAGCGGGTACAAAAACTAGGTTCGAATTTGAGCCTGTAGCGACTTACAAGGAGTAAGTAATTTGTAGACTAGCCTTGCTACAATTGTAGTAATTTATAGAATAGCGTATTTATTACACTTGTAGTTGTTTATCAACAAGTACGGTGTCGTAGGTTGCTGCTACTTTGCATTACTTGGCAGAAAATGATCTCAAGCTTAATGCAAATCTCCAGGTTCTCCTTATTTGGCAGCTCTTCTGAACTTTGGGAAGGTTTCAAAACTTTGGTTCTTACTTCTGCAACTGGTAGCAACTGGACTGTTGCCAACATTTTGACTCTGATCAGAAATGAATGGCATTGTTGCAGCACCAGGCAACAATCCACCCTTCAATCTTGGATCAGCAGTGTTAAACACCACCATTTCAATCCTAATTGGAAGAAACAGAAGAAGCAGCATGGCAAAGGCCAGCAGCAGCAGGACCAGCAGTCTGGTTCATCTTCTCAACCCAACAATGGAAAGAAGCATGGATCCTGAGGAGGTAAGAAGTACAAAGGGAAGAAGAAAGCTTTTGAGTCAGTTGAAGTTGCTCAAGCTTCTCTTGCCCCTAATGACTTTGAGATGGAAGCTGAACCCTTCAAGACTATGGAAGCATTGGAATTTGATTATGAGGATCCCTTCATGCAGTGGCAAGTTAATTCTTCTTTATTAAAATCTCCTAACTCATTAAAGTTACAACAGAATAATTTGATAGTGTGGATCTCACAAGGCAAAAATGGCCATTCAGACTTATTTTTACCACTGCTTGTATTTTTTAATAAATATATTCTGTTTGCCAATGTCAAAAATGAGATTGCTGCTTTAAGTGCAAAATATAAAGAAGATATCTGGATCTTAGATTCAGGTGCATCAATACATACCATGCCATATAAGTCAGATTTCACAGAATTAAAACAATTAGAAAAACCAACAGAAATCCAGACTGCTGATAAGTGGTCAAAGACTTATATTACACATGCTGGAGTTGTTCTCATCAAACATATGAATGAGAATAATGTCACCCAAGTTACTAAATTGGAACCAGTATATTACCAATCACATTCACCATACTGCCTTCTCTTGCAAGGCAGCATCTTGCGCCATGGCTATTATGCCTATGTTGATGAGAAGAAAACATCACTTAGGTTTAAGAGCAATCATAAGGTCTTCATGATGTGCTACTCCATGAACTTGTCAGATGCTCTACACTGGTTAAAAACCAAAAGTTGTAAAGAGCAAGATTGACCTTTTTAGGAACTTTATTCCCAAAAATATCAGAATTCCTAAAAATTTGATTGCTCAAAAAACTATTGACTATGACATATGGCATTGTCACCTTGGACATCCTTCTAAAGATGTGTTACAACATGTGTCTGAGGCAACAGGTGGTTTTCCTAAAGTAAATATTCCAAATGAGGACAAAGAATATGTGCTGGTTGTGCTAAGGATAAAATAACCCAGCACACTTATCCCAATAGTGAGAAGTGTGCAGAGAAACTCTTTGATTTAGTCCATATGGACATTATAGAGTTTCCCACTATTTTGTATCACAAACACAAATATGTACTGAATACCCTTGATGATTGCTCATCATATGGTGCAAGATATCTCCTAGCTGCCAAATCTGACATATTTGAAGCATTGAAGGAATTCTACAATCTTGTAGACCTCCAGATGCTATCAAAAT
Source organism: Gymnopus androsaceus JB14 (assembly GCA_009733575.1). Taxonomy (NCBI): domain Eukaryota; kingdom Fungi; phylum Basidiomycota; class Agaricomycetes; order Agaricales; family Omphalotaceae; genus Gymnopus; species Gymnopus androsaceus. The sequence continues at coordinate 56,681 of ML769505.1, read as the reverse complement.
AAAACAAATATGAGTTGATAATGAATTTTTCACTAAGGATTTCAGTCAATTTTGCTGCAATAAAGGGATTATATTGGGACCATTGGCACCATATGAACACCAGCAGAATGGGAGAATTGAAAGATTCAACCATACAATCCATGAGAAATTGGAAGCCATGAGGCACATGGCCTGCTTACCACCTTCTTGGTGGGAATTTAGTGCTCAAACTGCATATGTTGTCTATAATAGGACACCTATGCACCACTGATGGGATAAAAATAGAAATTGGAAAAGACCTTATGAAATAAGATTTGGGAAGAAGCCTGATGTGTCCAAATTTCAGACTTTTGGATGTGCTGCATATGTGTATCATTGAAAGGAGACTTGCCCTAACAAGCAAGCTCTGAGATCAGAAGTAATGATTTTTATTGGATACACACAGGGAATGAATGCTTATCACTTCATGCACACACATAATAATTCAATTGCAACTTCTTCCAATGCCATATTTGATGAGCGCTGGCTTCCACACTGCTCAACATCAGAACCTACAGTTGATGTTGATGATAATGATTTTGAAGAGGATTCCAAACCATCTGGGTCTGCTCCTGAGAATAATGATGATAATGATGACCCTGAGTTTCCTCCTCCACCCAATCATCCTGCTCCAATAGATTCACAAAATGATGGAGAAAATGGAGCAGGAGATGAGGAAGTAAAAGGTGGAGGAGAAGTGCCTGATCAACATGGTGCAGATCAAGGGAAAGCTGGTGCCATGCAACCACCCCCAAATCCATTCAATCCTGGAATGGAACCTGAACCAGCACCAACAGTAAGATGTTCTGAAAGAACATGAGTATCTACCCAGAGACCCAAAAATATTTACAGTGATACTTCTCCTGCAGAGATTGATCAAAATGCTGGTCAATCTTGTAATATTGGTTCTGATATCAGATGGAATTGTCAGATTTATGGTGATAAACCTGAAGCTGGGCCTTCCCAGCAAAGGCAACCTGCTCAGCAACAGCCTAAAACAAATAATCTCATTCCTGACCCACCTGTGAACAATTATTTGGAAGAAAGTATGAATGGATGCAGAAGTATTGATTATATTTCCCAGTTGGCTCATGAAGGGGGAATAGCTTTTCTGGACTATTTGCTTTCTCAGGCTCCTGAAAATAAGGAAACAGTTCAAAACTGGCAGTTTCATGATTTGATGCACCTTCCTGTAAAGAAATGGCAACTGTGGCTTGACAGATGCAAAGAAGAGATTGACAGTCTAGTTAAGCAAAAGGTCTTTGAAATTGTTGATTGACCCAAGAACAGAAATGTCATAAAGAACAGATGGGTCTTTGATATCAATTCAGATGGTCGGAAACAATCTAGACTTGTTGCTAGACTTGTTGCCAGGGGATATTCTCAAGTAGAAGGAGTGGATTATGATGAATTGTTCTCTTCCATTGTTTGTTATGAACCAGTGCAAGTTCTTCTTGCACTAGCTGCCCTAGAAGAATGGGAACTAGAGGCACTGGATGTAAAAACTGCCTTCCTATATGGCGAGTTAGACAAGGAGATTTATATGGAACAACCTGAAGGCTTCATTAAGGATAGCAGCAAGGTTTGGAGATTACACCAATCTCTTTATGGCCTGAAGCAAGCTGGTTTGTCCTGGTGGCATGCTTGTACAAAGTTGATGACCCAGGATCTAGGCTTCAAACATTGCACTTCAGATGCCAGCATATATGTTTACAAAGAAAACAATAAGACTGTAATTGCAATCATCTATATTGATGATGCATTGTTCATCTGAGGTAGACTTACTCAGCCTCAGTAGTATCTTAGTAAGTAGCTTTATGGATGACATCATAGGTCATGCACATAGAACATACTAGAAGGATACTACCATATATGTAAGGAATACAGTACTACAGTATATAAGGACCTATAGCCCACGGTAGATAGATACTGTGGAAATTCCGAACGCAGATTGACGAGATAAATACAATGTCAATTTCTCAAAGGTTGCACACTGGCAGTAAACTGATACCATGGAGATTCCAAAGGCAGAGTGAGTAGATAAATACAATGTAAATTTCCCAAAGGCTGCACAGTAGATAGTGACCATAGTAGTACCCATAGACCTGAGTGAATAGATACCGTGAAGATTCCGAAAACAGATTGAGTATATAAATTTGGTGTCAATTTTGATACACAGTAGATAGATACTATGGAGATTTCGAAGGCAGTGTGAGTAGGTAAATACAGTGTCAATTTCTCAAAGGTAGCACAGTAGATACATACTATGGCCCACAGTAAATAGATACTGTGGAGATTCCAAAGGCAGATTGAGTAGATAGATTCAGTGTCAATTTCTCAACGGTAGCACAGTAGATAGTAACCATGGTAGTACCTATAGACCTGAGTGAATAAATACTGTGGAGATTCCGAAGGCAGATTGAGTAGATAAATTCAGTGTCAATTTTGATGCACAGTAGATAGATATCATGGAGATCTTGAAGGAAGAGTGAGTAGGTAAATACAGTGTCAATTTCTCAAAGGTAGCACAGTAGCTATATACTATAGCCAACAGTAAATAGGTACTGTGGAGATTCCGAAGGCAGATTGACTAGATAAATACAACGTCAATTTCTCAAGTTTGCACAGTAGATTGATACCATGGAGATTCTGAAGGCAGAGTGAGTTGATAGCTACTGTGTTAATTTCTCAAAGGTTAAGCAGTAGATAAATACTATAGCCCACAGTAGATAGATACAGTGGAGATGTCTGTAGGCAGCATATAAGATATATACAGCGCGATTGCAGTGCATAAACACTATGGGAATATCAATATACAGACATTGCGGCAGTACCATAACCAGGAAAAAATAAATACAGTCTATCCCACAGTATATGGATACTGTGGAGATTTCTGTGGGGCAACACAGTAGATCAATACCATGCCAATTTCTGAAAGGCTGCATAGTGCGTAGCCCAAGTAAGTGAATAAATACGGTATAGATTTCTGTGAGGCTGTACAGGTGATATGTACCATAGATCCCCAGTAAATAAATCCCATGGGGATCTCCATACACACGATATCAGTATATATGCCCATAGTGGAAAAATACCATCAGACTGTAAAGAATACTCCCATAGTGGATACATGCTGTACCACTGTAGATAAATACTGTGCACATTTCCAGAGAGATAGATGTACATAAGTACCAACTGAGATGTATATATGTACTGTGCCTGCCCTCTTACGTCCAATCTTTGCCGCCCTTTTGTGAATGCCGGGCGGATACCGTGTAAAATGTCCAGCTGGTATTGTTTGGTTGTCATAGAGTTTGGTACATATCTGGATTCCTTGCAGCGGCACTATCGGATACAGTGAAATTTTTATTTTATCACCCTATGAGTGTGGGATTTTTTTTTTTGTGGCTTCATCACACACCCGCAAGAAATACATCTTAAGTAGAGGAATTGAATATACATTGTCTCCAAGAAAGTAAAGTACCATAAGTAGAGAAATGGAATAAAAATTATTTTCAAAGTAATTGATATCATTCATTGTACTCATTCTCTGGATAAATCCAACCAAGACCATCGGTCCAAGGGCGTAGCTCTGAGCAAGGTTCGGCTTCTGGTGCAACAGAAAATGGTATGTATGGCGTAAAAGGAGTGTGGACAGCCAGAAATGAAAAAGGAAGATGATTTAAACGGGTCCAAGATACGACCGCATGCAAGAGCTCTTCTGACCATGTTTCTTTCTGGATAATGGCCACAGTAGCTGTCGGATGCTTGAGCGCCCTCTCTAGAAAGGATTCGAGGGCCTGAAGATGCCGAGTTTAAACTACAAAATGACATAATTCGAAAAAAAACGCGCCTGTTGCAAAATACCCCGATACATTGCAGCCTGTTCAGACCCGTGCTCCGCAATAAATGCCTTGATTTTTATTTTGGAATCCTAAATGGCATCTCAGATGTCAATGTCAAAGATCGAGGGAAAATCAAACCAACCAAAATGTGCGATGTTAATGTCAAATTAGCCAGTGTATTGCGTCGAAGTAGATGCCCAGGATCATCTGGAAGGCTCATCCAAAGGAAATGCTTCACATCTTCATCAGGATCCTCCTCAAAGTCTCCACAGTAAACGATGCGTGTGAGACATTCTGTGTGCTGAGCCAACGGTTTTCGTCCCGGGGTACAATCTTCAGGAAAAGTGAAAGCCACATGTAAGTAGCTTGATGAAAGAACTTGGCTCCCTGTCCAAGCTTCTTTGCGTGAACATAGGCAGGAAGTAACGAAAGACCGAAAGACTTTCGGGCAGCATAATCTTGTCGGAAATCAAAAAGACCATGGTATTGAGAGTTGACGCGTTCAGGCCTCGGCAGATAATCCTAATGTACATGAGCATCTCGGAAGCAAATTGAAAAAGGTACAAACCTGCAGCCGTGGCTCCTTTTCAAAATGTTACATTAGCATTTGCAATAGATTCAGAGCGACGTACCGGGGAAGAAAAGTTGGACGCCACATTGGCTTGCCAAGATTCCAGATCCATCCTGTATCAGCATCGCGATGAGGTAGTAGCCTTAAACTTCATCAGGAATTTTATGAAGCAAGAAGCAAGAGAACGTTAGAGTAAGTAAGCTAGATAAGGTTCACCGAACACTTGTAATCAGCGATATGCTCATTATCAGTGCTAATGCTCCAGCCACTCTTCAATGCTTCTTCAAACTATACAGCTCCATGCTTCTTCCTTGTAATGTTTGATTGGCATTTTCATTGCTCTCACTCGTGTTCATCCGTTCATCTGCCACAAATTTTTTGCACACTCAACATGTCGCTTCTTATTGAGGCATATATCAATTTGGAAAGTCACGACTCCCTCATTGACCATCTCACAAGCTCTTATGCAGAGACAAAACTATGCGATGAGAAGCCTTTGTTCCTGTCTGCCACGTATATTCAGTAGATACGTGCTTTCCCGCAGGACTCTCTTGATGGTTTTCAGCCCGAACAATTCCACGGGAAACGAGCGTCCAAGCCTGTATATCCTGCCAATGGAACACCCAAAACTTCCAATTACTTGGACGTGGTCCAAGCAACACTCAAATCTGTTTACTGAGTTTTTTTTTTTTCGTTTCACAATGAGGTGCCCTCAAATCTTTTAAAAAAAATTAGGACTCACACCGTATCATTGACGCTATGTTTTAATTTGTGCTAGAAGGTGCTTTGCTTAACCAAGAGCAGCGCTTTATAAATGTAAGTGTTCATTTTTAATTCACGTTTGGGCATTTTTAACCAATATACAGCACATTGAAGAGGCTTTAGAAAAATCTGTCGCAATCACGGGACCCTTCCTCAAGCCCATTGAGAAATCTACCTGGATGGCTGATCGGAGCTCCAGCATGCTGTACACTGTTGGATGGTGTATAATCATTTGCCACTCTCCATGCTCTCATCAGATGATGCGTTCATGTGTCTCCCTCCTCGCTACCTCTGCTACTTGCCCGAAATGCCCAACAATGCATTCTCGATGAAGTGGAGGCTCCCCATGCCTGTCCTAGATCATATCAAAGGTCAGGAAGACAAAATCTTTGAGGAACTTATGTCCGACTGGGAAGAGGAGCTTCGCTCCATCCATTCCGACTACCTGGGGTCTGATGGTTTCCTTAGCAATCGCGACAACAAAGAAGATGAAAGTGTTAGTGGATCGGAGTCAGCTGCTTTGGAGGAGGTACATGATGAGCTCAAGTCTATGAGCGGTGATGAATATATGCCAGGGGTTGATAGTGATGGTGAGAGTGACAGCGATGATGATTTTGAAGATGGGTTAGACTAAGAACTAGGACCTTGGGTCAAACTCTACTAGTAAACTTACTTATACTTTATCAATCTCTCCACATCTATCTTCACCTACCTAAGTACTGTTTCTTGTAATCTGTTGGCGCATCTGATACTTAATTTTGACTTTTTTCTCTTGAATTACCTTGATTTTGACATCTAGTATACATTTAGCTTTATTACTGTGATTGCAACAAAATTAACCGCAACAAAAACAATGTGTACTCAATTTTGACGCGGACCTGAGAATTGAGTGCTTGAGCCACCGACTGGCAAGTTTCTTTTGTAAGCGGGTCTTTCTTTATGACAATGATGACCATGTCCTCCAATCCGTTGGCCTATTTTGAAGTCAAACCAAGTGAAGTTGTAAAAGCAGTCAAAGCTATCCTTACCGGTGCAATTCCAATTCCTCAAGATATGAAATTTTCGATGTAAGTAATATTTACACTGGCATTTTCAACCCTGTATCAACTCTGTGCTGTCTAACCAGGCTTTCAGCGAAGGGACACGAGCTGTTTTCATGATTCCAACACCCCCTCTATCTGAGGAATTTCGTAAAGCAAAATTGCGGAAGCTTTTTGTTGACACTATCTCCATCCCTTTCAAGCATATCTGCTGCGATCCCATCAACCAAGACGTCGTGAAAAGCTCCGAGCTTTTGCCTATGTTGTCAGGGATCAGTGGTTGAAGGTCTGGCCCGTCATGCCAGTTACGGAGGGCGGCCCCATTGACCGATTGGCCTTCATTCGAGAAGAAATGTCTGTAAGTATACTTGAATTCTTTATTCTCTAAACCACAAGTAACTCATTCGGTAATAGAATATCATGAACCAGGTTCCTCTGGTAACTGCAGCACATGTCGTGCAGAATGTGTCCGCTCAGTCTAAGGATAAACGGGAGCCCTATGGTGCTTTGCCTAGCTGGGTTGATTGGTGCAAGATGCTCTTCGACTGTCGCAATGCATCCAGCTGTCACATCTGGCCAATGCATCAATTGCCACCTCGACGAGTTTTTTATGATCTGTTAGACGAAATGCATCGCTGGAGGTTTGTTATAGTCTATAGAGGTTCTTGGAGATTTTCCTTCTGAAATTCCGCCCGTGCCAGTCGAGTGAGTCCTCCTTCCTCTCAAGTTTATTATCTTCCTTTCTAATACTCCTACAATAGGCCTTACTTGGACATTGGTCCAAACATCCAGTTAACACTACCGAACCCTTAAGACTTGAACATATACCTATCTTGTTGTCCTCATTGCATCATTGCACCATTATAGCTGCTTATGTTATTGAGTTGTATCTCCTTATCTTGTTGTCTTAGTTACTACATAAAGTCATTGCATTGTTGTACCGTTAATGAATATCTTTTTGTATCTAATTTGATTCTTTCATTCAAAAACTTTGATGAGATGCAAGAGAGTTAAATTGTAGAGAAAAGAGTGTACAAAAATGTACAATATTACAAAAAGAAAAAACCAATAATTAGGCTACCACCTCAGCCTACCAGTCCTCATATATGTCAAAACTTTGCCAGGTCCCACTGAGGTGGCTGTACAAAATTGTTCTAGAGTCCGAGCGGCGGCGAGATGTACCCAATATTTTATCATACATGTTCTTACCCATCACCATGCAAAGTGAATCGTTTTCGTCAATAGCCTCCAGTTCCAGGATAGCGAGTTGATGCTCCATACGATGGAGAATATTCTGCACACGGTCATGCACTCAGACAACAATATCGGCATCACCGTCTTTTGCATACATTGCATGCAATCGATTGAAAAATCCTGAAATCCAATTGGGACCAATGACTGCCTTGTAGTCCAAGAATACGTTGCAAACATTATTGAATGCAAGCTGAAACACTGTTATAGGTAGGGCACTAACCATGGAACCTCAGCAAACGGAAATAGAACACAACAGACAGGCTACACACACTTTAGGTCTCAGAGGGCCATCATGATCCATAAGGTATTCAATCTCGTTGATCTCATTCATGTCCTTGTGAGTAGGCTTGACGCAGGATGAAGGCAGATGTTGAGTAAGAGGGATGTTCGTATTCCGGTTTTCCTTCATCTCTCTAGACACGGTATTAGGCTTGTGGGTCGCTGAGCTCCTTGGACTGTAAAAAAAATTAATACTTGACAGGGGGCCATTGCAAGCAAAGACAGCACCGTTTGACATCTGCATTCAATTTTCTGTCTTTCTTCCACACCTTAGAGGCCGCTTTGTGATTTTTCTCCCATTCTGTAGCTGCAGATTTACGCCTAGAAGGAGAAAGTGAGCTACAGCAACCTATATTGCCAAGTATACCACACACTTCGCAGTCTTTTGCCTCTGCTGTTCTTGCACGCCATCAGCATACTTTTGCTGCCTGTGCTTCGCTATTTTATCCCTATTCCTAGTTGAATTATTTCAGTAAATGATCTCAGAATAGAATAGAGAAACATACCTGGCATAGTTCTGGGCATTGACTAAACGTCTTGCCCGTCTCTTTCCTTCCGCTGTTTTATATTTTTTGGCCACCATGACCAAGAGAATATATGTCGATCCATGAGGTCCACAACTAAAGTGCATAAGATAAGTGGAAAAGAAGGGAGTCTTGAAGCAGGAGATGAAAGTGTTGGCAAATGATGGTTGAAGGCAAGCTGTGGAAGTAATTGGATCAGAGTTTTTGATTCAACCGCTTTCGTCAGACCAATGCTACAGAACAACTCCTTCAATGAAATTGCTTCAAAATTTGGGATAATCTTGAAGATGTATATAGATTGATGACTGTAAAATTTAAAATACTGTAAACTTTAAAAGGGATTGGGGGTGAGCCGGAGGAGAAGTTCTGAGTTGAGTCGAAGTAGGTACTTACAATGGGACTTTGATGAGATGTGGGGTTGACTGTTTCATCAGACTGATGCTCTAGAACTACTCCCTCAATATAATTGCTTCAAAATTTGGGATAGTCTTGAGGATGTATATAGGTTGATTACTGTAAAATTTAAAAGGGATTGGGGGTGAGACAGAGGAGAAGTTTTAAGTTGAATCGAGGTAGATACTTATAACGGGACTTAAGGTTGACTGTTTTGTCAGACCAATGCTCTAGAACGACTCCCTCAATATAATTGCTTCAAAATTTGGGACAGTCTCAAGGATGTATATAGATTGATGAATGTAAAATTCCGAAGGGATTGGGAGTGAGATGGTAGAGCTTTTTTGAGTTGAGTCAAGGTAGATACTCACCTGAAGCTTCCGAGCAACTATATTCATCAGACCTATCTTTTAGAGTGACTCCTTGAATACAACTCTTTCAAAATTTCGGGCTTCCTTAAGGAGGTATAAATCTTGGTGACTGGAAAGTTTTGAAGGAATTGGAGGTGAGATGGAAGAGCAGTTTTGAATTGAATCGATGTTGAGAGTTGAATGCTTTCGAATTGACCGTTTTCGTCAGACCAATAGTGTTGAATGACTCCTTCAATATAAATGTTTCAAAATTTGGGGTTTTTTCGAGGAGGTATTGAACTGAACGATTGCAAAGTTTTGAAGGAATTGGGGGCGAGATGGAAGAGAAATTTTGTGTTGAATCGAGGTACTTACCCAAAGCTGCAGAGCAACCGTATTTGTCAGACCTATTTTTCAGAACAACTCCTTCAATATAATTGCTTCAAATTTGACAGTTCTCTCCAGAAGGTATTGATCTTGACGACTGTTAAATTCTGAAGGATTAGGGCATGAGACGAAGGAGATATTGAGTGTATTGCATTGAAGTACTTATGACTGAAACAAGTAATTCGTCAGTACTAACAACTAATGACTACTGTCCAACCTGTGTCAAATGCCCTCACTTTTGCCTCTATCAGACTGTTTGCTGATCAAGAAATACTTCATAAATGCTACATACAACAATGCAGACATGAGGGTAAAAATAGATAAAGGTAAGATACAAATATATGTAGCACGAAAGATATAGGGTAGATAGTTAGTAGATTAGACAAAAGACACATATGCGGGTAACAAAGTGGCGGACAACAGGTCACAGAATAAACGACAAAAAACGGCAGAAATAGCAATTAAAACAGCGAGCACAAGCAGCAGCAGAAAGAGAAAGGTACCAGAGTCCAACAAAAATGACAGGGAATAGGGGAACGGCTCATGGCGATACCATTTTTTATGAACAGAGATCAAATCACACTGACCACCTGGTTGGCCAAAGCTTCATTGAAGTAACTTTCGGCTTCATTGCAAGAGCTGAACTTGCAGTAAGCAGCGCGACACCCAGACACAACGTCCTGGACAACGGCCCTACAGAAGTTTAGTCAATTAGAGCAGCAAGGGAGGGAGCAAATGTATATACTTACCGTGAAGAATAAACACCTACACGGCAGCCTTTTGTGATAGCATACCAAACAGTGGACAAGGTGGACAGTGGAGTCAATATGGAATGGTGGCAGGAACATCTGCAGGTAGCAGTAGAGTCAGCTCCGGCAACACTTCCTATTCAAATTAGTGGTCAGCAAGGCACAGCCAGAAGACTTTGCATGAGCTTACCAGCATGTAAGGGTTCCGTAGCCGGAGTAAAGAGACCTAAGGAGAACATGTGAGTTGCGCGATGTGTAGCAATAGATTCGGCTGTACTTACCTGGCGGGACAGCTGGAATCATGACAATTGCGGTGTTGGTAGGCCCTGGATAAATAAGCGAGTGTGCAAAACTCTATAAAAGGAAGAACATGAACTACATACCTGCACGGTGATGAGTTAGATTTGTGCTGGGTATGAAAACCAACCAAACAACAATCACCCCAATCAGATACAATCCAAAAGGTTTAATTTAATGCAAGGAAGGAGGTTGTCAAAGGTTCCCTTGACTACTAATTGATTCAAAGAGAAAAGCACTTGACAGTTGGCACAGACAGTGCGAGATGAACAATGTTTTATATTTGGAGGGAGGTTTTTGAAAAGCCAACTAACGTACGACGATGCGCTGAACAAATTGAGGGGGAAAGCAAACACCAAAGCACAGGTCGAGTATGCTGACTCAACAAACAACTTTGCGTATGTCCAAGCCTATGCGTGACCCGTGGGAAGAGTAGACTGTGTTTTCGTCACGTTGTCGCAATCCCACGTTCGGAGTTTCCAGTTTCTTGTTCTCCACTTCCACCACTGTGATATTCAACCTTGAAGGAATTCCTCCATTCCTTCTTCCTTCTCACCGAATTCATTTTCATTTCACTTCTTGCGAAAATCTCCGAAATCACTCATTTCCTTCTCCGGGAATTTGCCACTTTCTCTCTCTCCCACTAAGATGACTATGACGAGACAGCAAAGCAAGGACGCCACTGGTGCTGCTGGCGCTCCTCCTCATCAGCCAACAGAGACAGGGAACAACACTGGACCTTCTAGATACTGGCGAGGTCAACAGCAGCCGCCTTCTCCACTGCACCCACAGCAGCAGAAGCATTCAAATGGGAGTCTCCTACACCTTCTAAGCGAAGACCATGTCGGCCCAATCTCTCATCGCAGATGTAAAGCTAGATCCCGTGTGTAGACGGAAACGCGCTTTGGGTTCGAGAGGGCTAATCGAGGTTGTTTGCAGGCTAATGAATGTGTATATTGGAAAGCAGGAAAAGTCCCTAACTCTCGACGCGGTACTGGTTTTATACATACCGAGTCCCTACGTATCTATGGCAGTTGTACTAGTGACAGTAAGTAGTAAGGAACAAAATGTGCCCGAGAGCACCGATAACTGGTATGTAAAGTATGTAATGTCACTATGGTAAGTCCAAGGAGCTTGTCGCGAATTCATACGCGTGCATATGCGTATGAAGCGCAACATCCCCTCTCCACTTTTAAAAAAAAAAGAAACCATGGGGGGGCCAAATGGAGCGGAAAAAAAAAAGAAAGAGAGAAAAAAAAAGAAAAACAAATGAGATGCTTTCCTTTTTTCCGGCCATAGGAAAGCATGGTCATGAACAATGTCAATAATATCTTTACTTTCTTGGGTATAGCAACCAGTGGGAGTGAACAGCGGAGGAATGGAATTGAGCTGGGGACATATATGGGTATAGGAATGGAATTATTATTTGGGATTAATGGTAAGGATTTAAGTTGAGAAGGAAGGTGGGGAAGAATGCCACCTAAGTGGAACAGGGAGAGGATAGACCAGATGAGATGATGGAGGAGGCTAGGATGGCCGAACACTGAAGAATCGACGCATTGCGTCGTGAAAGAATGCCAATATAATTTGATTGGAACTCGGTACCGGACCAAGGATGTCGGATTTAAGAGAAATAGAGATATTGGCACCGAGATTAGATAAGTCCGATTTCAACGCTGCCTCGTTCACGTCCTCATCATTCAACTTGCTGATTTCTTCTGTCTCTTCCGTCCTCCTTGCGAAACCACGGAAGCTCTTGAGGGATCGTGGGGATCATAACGACTTTGTCGGTATTGGGGTCAGTCAGCGTATAGTGCTGATCGCTGGAGAGGAAATTCTGGATACGGGCTTGGGTGAGGATCTCAAAAGGATGACCCAGCAAGACATCGTATGCTGGTGAATCGACGATATGGACTTGAAGGAATGAGATTATATCACCGAACCAAAAAGGTAGGTCTTTTGCAACTCCTAGCGTCCAGTCCATCTTACCATTCGCACTTTGCAGCGGGATACGACGTTTCAGATCGAAAGATAGACCCAATGTGTTGCTTGTCGCGTCAGACATTGCAACTATACTACAGCTGCTGTCCGCAACACAATGAACAGCACATTCTCCAATGAGAGCGTTCAGACCTCGTATACTCGACAATTCTTTGGCAACGTAGAAATCATCCCCTTCCCTTGTATCTCCGAATTCCTGGAAGAAGACTGCCACCAGATCTGGAGGGTCTTTCAGGGCAAATGGGAGGTATTTCATGTTGCTGTACTGAGTTCTACTCGGGGACAGTGATTCTGCAGATTCCAAAAGGTATGTCAGTTTGATATCTTCCAATAGATTACTGTCGATTCCAATTCAACGACTTGTCATGTTCTCTTTTACTTTCCTTCAGTAATCTGGCGCAATCGCTAACAAATTGTCTTGTCTGATAGATACTACACTCGAGAGTCCTGCCTGAACAACTCGTTCAACAGCAGCCTTGGTCTCGATAGGTGCTCGGTATCGAAAGTTACGGATGTCATCTTTGGGAGGGATGCCAACCATCCTTTCCTGCGGAGGGACGTAATTCGGGGGAAGTTTGCCTATGATAGGCTTCGGCGGTCTCGTTGGACCAGGAACAGGAGGAATTGGTTGGGAAGGCTCAGGATCACGGGGAGGAGGATTAGGTTTGGATATAGGCTTTGACGACGTTTTATCAGGTACGTCCTTGTCTTTAGCTTCTTTTGTCGCTCGATGAGTTTCCATTTTGAAGATGAGCTGATGTATCGCTTCAGCTTCTGGTTCTTCCTCGACAGGACTCGTCATATACGACGCGGCTTTCGCAAGCATCGATGGACCTTGGAACCCACGGAGAGAATAGGAGGAATGGGTACTCATGTCGACTCCTGCCAACGGACCCCTTGTAACCTGAGGTGACTCTAACAGCCAGGACTTCTCGGACGGATGGTCTTCAAAATAATGTTCAAAACGTTGTTTTAAGGTACCTTCCATATATCGTTGATTACAAGGGAGTCGCTGACCACTCTTCAGTTGCACGAATCCATTCTCGCTGCGCTCAACTCGACCTTTGTCAACCCAATCTCTTAGGTTGATGCAAGTATTGAAGTTGGGACTATCACAATTGTCCCAGAAGCACTTGTTGGATCGGGAGGATGGCCAGGCTGGGTAAAATTATTAGTTCCAGGTCTGCCTATCTGACTTATTATTTGTGTGAATGCTGCCAGTAACTGATCAAGCTTTGAGTCCGTAGATTCCAACTTGGGAGTAACCAAAGCCGTTGTGGAGGAAACGCGGACCAGAGATTGGTCCCCAACGCTAAAATTTCCACCCATCACGGTGGTCGACGCATCAGAAAGGAGGAAATCGATGGCTTCGTGTAATTTGGTAAGTGAATATGCTTGACCTTTAACCTTCTTCGGGAATGACACCTGTAAATGTGTATCTAGACGGATGCGGATGGAATCAGGGAACGCCTGCACATAGAAGCTGGTGACTTGGACCCCGGAAAGGATACCATGTTCCTGGAGGGAATCGGCGACGATGGAGAACTTTCGGTGGTAAGTACTGAGCTCTTTACTGTTCGAAATTCCGGATTTAGCGAACTCGCTGACAACCTTCTTAAGGTCCTCGGTTGTCACCTCTGCCACCTCCAATGCACCAGGATAGTGGGACAAGACCTCTTTCTTGAATTTGACCCACGTTTTGGCAACTTCTTTGAACGTGGGGAGGGTTCGCCAGAACCTCATCGATTCAGGATTGGCATAGCGAAGAACTCCCTTCTTCATCTCCGCATCATTGGCGTCGATCCCTGCAGCTTTTGCAACCGTTTCGAATTCCTCGAAAAAGGTAGGAAGTTGTTCTTCGTACTTTGAATCCCATTTGGGGGCTGAATGCTCATTTTGAGCAGGAAGAGGGTGTAATATGGCCATCTGTGGCAATCGGGTAATGTTTGGAAAAGGATTTATCTGTTGAGTAGACCCTGGAGTAGGTCTGGTATCTGGATTAACCCTGGGACTAGGGTCGGGATTAACGCTCCCTGGACTAGGAGTTCGGTATCTGGGACTTCCGGGACCAGGAGTCCGTTCTGGAGGAGTATCGGGTGGTGTAGATAAAAGAGAGAGGGATGGAGCAATTAGGGAAAGCTGATTGTGTGTGGCTTTGTCGTCAGGTATGGGTTCGAAAACATCCGAGACTTCGAAGCTAAGTTCAGCAGATTGTAGAGCAGTGAGGAGCTCCTGAGAATCTGGAGAGAGGCGACGGGTTCTCAAGCCTTCTCGATGTGGTCGAGACGTCTTGAGAAGATAGGAGTTGTTGCAAACAACACTGGATTACCCCCTCGCGGTGGGCTCCAGATGTAAAGCTAGATCCCGTGTGTAGACGGAAACGCGCTTTGGGTTCGAGAGGGCTAATCGAGGTTGTTTGCAGGCTAATGAATGTGTATATTGGAAAGTGGGAAAAGTCCCTAACTCTCGACGCGGTACTGGTTTTATACATACCGAGTCCCTACGTATCCATGGCAGTTGTACTAGTGACAGTAAGTAGTAAGGAACAAAACGTGCCTGAGAGCACCGATAACTGGTATGTAAAGTATGTAATGTCACTATGGTAAGTCCAAGGAGCTTGTCGCGAATTCATACGCGTGCATATGCGTATGACAGCTGATTCTGCCAGCTTAATGCAAAAAATCACGATAAGTGTCATGGGCCGTTTTGCAAAAGATCCCGATAACTTTTAGCACTGATATTTTGGAAGCATTCACCGAATATTTGGAATAGGTAGATTGTGTTGCACAATATTTGGTAAATAAATAACGATAAAATCACCATAAATGCCTAAAATAGATATGGCTATAGCGGGTGAAGGAGGGCCCATGGGAAAAAACTGACACCCCCCCCCCTGCCCCATGGTAGTGATGGCTATCCAACCATAACCTTATTTCACCCCTATACCCTAATTATCCTAACCCTAACCCTGTATATTTTAACAGTGGGGGCAAGCCCCCACACCCCCATATCATCCTCAACCCCTAAACCCTAACCCCCTAACCCCTAACCAATGCTAACCCATAGTTTGGCAATGTTTTGATCAGATCTCTATGTTAGGGTTAGCACTTGTGCTAACCCTAACGAGATCTGACCAAAACATTGCTTAAATACCCTTTTTGGTAACCCTAACCCTAACCCTAATTCTAACATAATCATAATATTTTGCAAAATATTGCTTCAACATGCTAATTGGGACAATATACCCTAACCCTAACCCTACCCTAACCTCACCTGACCTGATTACATAATCTTCCAAATATGGTCTTAAAAATATTTGGTAAACATAAATATGGTTGCTAGAATATTTGGCAAATCATCTAGCCATATATTCCTATTCCAAAATCTCAGTGCTAAAAGTTATCGGGATCTTTTGCAAAATGGCTCACAACACTTATCGTGATCTTTTGCAAAAGCCTAGCAACATCTAGTGCGTATGAAGCGCGACACAGAGCACCTCTCTCCGTGCCACCTGCTCCTCCCCCATTCCATGGTATCCGACCACCTCCAGTCTCTCCTTGGAACGGGATCCGTGCACCACTGGTGCCCCCTACTCCTCCCTCGCAAGTACAACCATCTGGCTTGGGCCGTTTAGCTCCTCCACTCACCGCAAGCAGCTGGGGTGGGATTCTGACCCCAACCGCATTCAACATGGAATACGGTGGCCAGGATCTCGGCTCTCAGCTTCAAGACGCGGGCAGGATAGTCACCCAGCCCAGGGACAACATGGTGAGGTTTTTTAATTCTCCATTGTTTCTCCTCAATGACTCATCATTTCTCCTTGACATTTACATTGTTTCTCCTTGATGTTCCATCATGACATTTCTCCTTGACTCGCGCACATATGTTTCTTCCTGAACATGCACTAACCTAGTTTCTCCTCTAGGTTCTCACCCAGGCTCCTCCCACTCTTGCGGGTCAGCCTTTGAGCGACGTCTCCGAGGATCTGGACATGGTTCAGCTCCACCTCTTCGAAGCCCTTTCCAGGCACCTCTACCCCCTCCTCGTTCACCTTGTTCACAACGCTGAGATGTCTCGGATCGCCGCTCCCACTCTCCCCGCAGACGGGAGACCCATACTCCAAACCATCAGGCCACCCAGGATCCTGGGTTGCCTGTTGGCGAAGATTCGGCGAACGGGGACGAGGAAGGAGACCTCAAAGGTAGTTGGTGCGATCCGAGCAGGGCCCAGCTGTACTCCTACACAGAGCCCTTCCGCTTGGAGAGCATCGCCAATCACCTGTAGCAGCTACCTGATCACATCAGTCTTGGTGAACTGCCCAAAGTCTGATGTGATCAGCAAGGATAATTCCCCAAGCAGCTGAATATAGGGCAACTTGCAATGGTACAATCCCTTGGGCAAATACTCAAGGGGATCATCTGGCATATTTGTCAACGCTGATTAACCGGACCATTGCGATTAAATCATTATCAATTACTGTACTCCGTGATGAGACGGATGAGCCGGACACCTTACGGATCTGGCCCGGGATGGTGCTTGACCTGAGTAAAATATTGGTAGCATGAGGATTAGAACTCTCAGCGCTACCGATATTAATCTCATGATCTATGCATAGAAACAGGACGCATTAACATGTTTGCCATTTGAGCGATACATACTATGGGGTGTAATTGATCTATCACACCAACTTCTTGAGCACATAAATAGAAATAGTCATCATTTTATATTTATTATATATTGAATAAACATATATTGAATAACCATACATAAATTCATGATACCCTCCATCGGAGTCCATCAACACAAATCGGAACATATTCTGACATGCAGGAATCAGTAAAAGAAATCTGAGCTTTGAAAGGAAACACGCACCACTCCCTTGCTAGCAGCCCAGTCTATGCCAAAAAGTCAGTAAATAATGAGTCGTCTTCGTGATACCAACAACTCCAAGATCACCTTCATCAGGAGACTCCGCCTTGTATTCCAGATGATGCGGATCCCTATCTGGCTCTGGCTTATCCGCCAACACAGGATGACACACCAGTGCGCGCGGAAAAATCTGTTCAGCATCGGCACCCATGAAAATGACTCAATATCCACCCTAGAAGTGATGCCTATGGTAACCTTGACAGACGACCGTTATTTGAGATTCGTCTCTCCGTCCAAGTGGTCAGTCTCGAGATGAAACATGATGTCCGGATCCGAAGTCGCCAACACTACAACATCAACAGGAAACTAGGAGTTGAGAATCACGATATTTGTGCGGAACGTACTGCCTCTGAGTAGTCGTAGTATCCTGCGCGGCGGTTTGAGGCCGAGGAAAAACAACAATGGGTAGCTGGAAGTCTCTGATACGAGGAAGTAGAATTGATTAAACTGTCACGGCAATAAACAAAAATAAATAAATTAGGAGAGTCCCTGAAGTCAATGGAGGAAATGGACAACGGGAAAGGGTCAGTAAAGACTAGTCAGGAGAAGAGTATCGATTAAAACGTACCTCGTTTTGTTCTCGTACTCCCATTCAAAAAGACAATCCTTCTGCTGCCTTGCTAGACCCCGTGTCAACTCGCTATCCAACACCAGCCTTGCAAATCGCCAATCTTTACTCCCCCTCGCACCGTCGAATGCCCATAGGTGGTTTTCTGGTCTGGATATTTTTTCTTTAGCTGGAGAGCTGGGCCGTTGGCTGGCTCGAGGAGAGGATGATTCGTAGGGTCGAGGAAGCAGGGGTTGCTGAGCCGAGAGCTAGTTGGCAACGAGCGGATCGGAGGAGTTTTGGATGGGACTGATGAATAGAGCATAGATGCTTGTTGCAGACAATGAAGACCAGTGACGGCGAGCAAAACTAAAAGGAGATGGCTTGTAAGTGGGAAGGATTGCTGGTGCTGTGACGATGAGCAAAGGTCCTTGTTCCCATTCTTCTAGTTCCACTGTCACTATCGCAGGTGGGGATAGTGAATCTTCCGGGGTATCTGGGCCCTTGTCGTCGTCTGACGAACCATTGTCAGACACAAGTAGATTTGCCCATGCCCGAGCAGCAAAGCTCATGGGGTTTGGCCGCAAAAACAAATTGCCACTTCGTCCAGACACCATCCGTTTGGGGAAAACTTTCTTCAAAGGCGGCTCATTATCGTCCCTTTGACCTCTCTTTGCGACCTGACCAATTTCACTGTCACCTAAACCTCTTTTTGAGTCTTTTTCCATGATTTGTTTCATCCTCTCCCTTTCAAGTGCACGCTGAGCTCGACCTGGAGGACTGTTGGAATCGTAGCAGTCATCGAAAGCGAGTCTGAGCCGTTTCATGGCCATGTAGGATGCGGCCCGGTTCGTTAGGAATGCAGGTTTGGAAAAAAGTGACGGGTTGCTTTCTTGAGAAAGTGAAGCTGTAGTCAAGTAAGAAACCTTTAGAGAAACAAACAAAAAAAGACATACCATGGGCCTGAAGACGTTTAGGAGAGTCTTGGATGGAGGGAATGAGTGTCGAGAGTGAAGTTAAATGCCAACGAATCACTTTCGGAAATGCGGTTCGCAATCACGGTAAGAGGCCATATAAAGCAGTGCCCTCCTGAATGATGAATGGGTTGAGCAAGCCCACCGGCCATTGGTGCGTAATACTGTGCGGAGGGAGAAGTGGAGAAGCGTGAATGAGATGAACCAAAATCGGGAAGCGTTTATAGTTCCTCTCTTGATCCTTCCCTGCTAGTAGAAGCTTCGACGCTTAATCATCATGGACGGTGAACAGTGACATACTGCATGCTTCGGAGAAGTAACCTGCTTGTTGCAAAAAGATGTCTGAACGCCTAGACATACCCTCCCAGTAGCTGTAGGAATCCTTCTAACGGCAATGGCAAATTGGAATAGAAAAGAAGGGTGATTGGGCTGTCGTTCAAAGTGGGGGTAATAGAGAAAGTTGTCGCATGAAAGGAAGGAGGCAGCATGAGAATGCGTTGGACAACAGGCGCTTTGTTGACAATCATCATTTAGCACGGCTCACCGAGTATGAAGATGATGTAGGGTAGCTCTCGGACCCACCGGATATTGTTCTTAGTGATATATCCTAGTTTTTGCGTGAAAATGGCGTAAATATTCAAGCAAAATTCCCCACAGTATGATTAGATTGCACGAATAATTCAGTTCACTGTGCATAACAGTGAGCTCGACAATGTAAAAACTAAGATATTGCCCTCAACGTTTTGGAATGGGTTATCGGGCACTATATACCCATAATGAGTGAAATTTGAGCTATCCGGATCAGTCAAGCTAACTCGACACGGTTTTACTTACTTTCAAGTAAAGTTAGTACATAGAAGGCACGTTAAACAATGTTGAGGATTATACCAGTGCACACACTAAATGAGATTTCACCATATAGTGTACTTCCAGTGTATTACTACTGGCACACACTAAAATGGAGTGTATAATGGCTCCAGAGCGCTGTTAATTGAGCAGATAAGCAAACCGTGGTGATATTCAAACGCGTCGAGGGCACCCGTACCAACTAATATCAAGCGTATTTAGGTAATTGAATAAAATTCTGCGATATAAATGACTAGATATATGTACCAAATCGATTCCGATGCGTCCGGATGGTATCCAGTATCATCTTACTGCTCGAGACCGTTGTTTTGAACGATGAGCTCGAAAGAAACACTTGTTAAGCGCCCACGGACCACGTTTCCGAACGTGATTCATTGGCGTTCAACTTTGCCCTCAACATTCAACATGCTGAATTACCGTCCATAACCCTCATGGATTCTATATCTGAGTACAACTCTGCTCTGACTCTGTCATCGATGATGATGAACATACTGACTTTTTCTCAAACTCCTCCGCTTTTCCTCGGCCTTGCCTCCAATTCCGCTTCCTTGTCATCATCGTACAGTAGGCAAAGCCTTAAAAGTCTCCCAACGCAATATACGATCAAAGATCCCCCCGATGTTAATACGAAAGACTGTGATAGGATTTTGGACTCTATTGTAGGAGCTTCGACTGGTACGAGTTGTGCGTAGCTTTTCAATTTTTGCTGGAGATAGCCTTTAACATGTATTTTTTTTCAATTAGCTGCAGTTCGAGAGCTATCCAGAGTCACCTCTGTACTTGGTGAGCCATGCTGGACAATGATCATGGACATAGCGCCCGTTGTCCAATGCATTCTCAAGCTGCCTTCTTCCTTTTGTTCCACAGCGACAACTTTCTCTATCACTCCGACTCCGATTGTGATAAGCGAAATTTTACAAAGTGAGCTTTTGGTTTTAATCTCAGATGTCTGCAGATACTCAGCACATTTTTAAGGTCTTTTCGGGCACGACATGGTCATATCATTTTTTCACCGCTTCCTCTGACCCCAACCGATCCATCCATCGCCGAAATATTGATACTTCCACTCACATCCCGACATTATCAGGCATCCTGACAACGAGGATATACTGAGCATTCCTTCCTGTTCAACACCTCGGACATTCAAAACCTCAAATGCCATGTTCATACGTTCTTTGTCACAGCCAACGCGTACCTCCATATGCGCAAGCTTAATCCGCAGTGACTGTATGATGAAGGACAACGAAGCTCTCCAACTCGTTTGGAAAATCGGCAATATCTGGCTTCAGCCCGTGCCAGCTTCGTTCAAAGATACAAAGAAGGGCGGTGCAAATGCCTTGAGGGATCCGGAGAAGGATAGCATCTCATTTCTTGCAGATACGGATAATCAGGGCAAAGTCAAGTATTGGAAGAAGGAGGTCATTCGAGCATGCATTTTCGAAACCTTCCCTTGAAGGTACCTCGGAGACGCAGCATGAGGAGATAGCGGATATGCAACCAGAACTGCATTGACGCTGGACTCCGTCAGCAACTATGTTGTAGTGGAATTGGACGGAGGACATCTTTTTCGTTCCAGCCACGTCTAGGATGCGTACCTGTGGCTACGATGTTTCAGAGTCGTCTGCTGCGAAGAAGCAGAAGTTGGCCTTGCCTAAATCTCCACCTTCACCTCGTTCACTTTGAGGGAAGAAATCCCCGCAGTGCACCCGCTTGGAACCTGCGATTCAATCATATCCAACATCACTCGAATCGAGGTAGAGGACGGAACGAACTTGCTTATGGACTTATATCCTCGCAAATAAAGATCCTGAGCAAGGACTCAAGATGCTCTTTGAGCGTTGATGCAGATTACTCGGATGGAGATATTGCTGACATTCCATTTGAGGTGCTCGAGCGTCAAATTGCTGACGAGGATGCGAAACTTGCTGGGACTCCGAAGGCGGCGAAGGGTTTGTCCAAGATTTCTACATCCACGGCGCCTAAACCATTGTCTGCAAAGACCGCTACTCCTCCTTCTCGCCCTCACTCATTGACTCTGAGACTGTCTCATATCGAGATCTCAAGGCTTGGGCTCTTATCGACTTCGCAAACCCAGACATCAACAGATTCCAAGATATCCCGCTTACCGAGGGATTTGTTCTCCTATGCTAAATATAAACAATCAGCTTCTCCCAAGCGCAAGTTCATTCGCTCCCAGAGTATAGCGACCGTGTCTTCTCAAGATCAGGATTCCAGACTTTACCACCCAGGATAGCAGCTCGATCTTGTCTGCACCACGGCCAAGGCCAACCAGAAATTATCCGGTGTCTTCTTCCTTACCGTCTGATAGTGGGGATAACGACGCAGATGGTTCCGAGTCTGACGAGGTCCCGGAGCAGAAGGAGAGGAGATTGAACCAGAATCCGCTGTGTGGACGTGACATAGTTCGGGCTGGGAGCTCGGCGACCTCTGTCAAACTCAAATCTCCGTCTTCTTGCGTCTCCAAATGGTCCTTGTCCACAAAATCCAAAAACGATGTGGGTCTTGGTGAACAGGGATGGAATGAACCTTCTGGTCCGATGTTGCTATACACAATTAGAGTAGATGCTGCAGGTAATTCCAGAGTTTATAATAACAATTATCAATTTATATTCAATTTATTAATAAATAATATATACTGTTTGGTCACAAAGGTGCTATATTCCGATGACATCGCAAGCTAAGTATCGGTCAAATGGCATAGTTGTTAGCGCGTCCCGTTTCCACCTAGGTATCATGAGATTAATACTGAAAGCAATGAGGGTTCAAACCTTTACGCTGCCACTATTTTACTCAGATCAAGCACTGCTCCGGGTTAGATCCGTAAGATGGTCCGGTCCATCTATCTCGGCACGGAGCACGGTAGTTGATAATGAAACCATTGGGTTATCAGTGCTGATAAATATGCCAGATGATTCTCTTGGGCAATTGACGAAGAGCTTGTAGCTTTGGCAGCTGCCCTATATTTGGGGCTTGGGCAATTGCTTGTTGATCACATCAGACTTTGGGCAATTCCCCAAGCTGATGTGTTTCGCTAGCTGCTATGGCTGCGCCAATAACCTCGTCGCCTCCACCCTTCAAAATGGTATGAAGACCTTCATCCCGATGGCTTACTTTGCATCTCATTACGCCGACTCAACCCTGAAACCTGTTGAGTCCGCGGCTGCTAGTGCTATCATCCTTGATGGTTCAGGTGGTATCAAGGTGAAATCGAGGTCATTCACCAAAATCCCGTTGTCTCAGATAGACATGAACGACTTCAATAGCATTTCCCGTGGCCTACCCAGAGCAGTCCGCCAGCACTTCATTCCTAAAGGAGCATCTGCCCCAGGGCACAAGCCCACTCTTGCTATTGCTGACATGTTCCAGGCAATGTTTGACATGGTTTGGGATCGGTCTGACTTTGAGCTCGGCTTCGACATCTACAAGATCTACGTGGACAGAGCCTACCCCCAATGGTTCACTTTCCCTAACAACAACATCCGTGTCGACCTCTTCCACTCAGGTCTCTTCCAAGAATCGCTCCTCTCCTGGCAGACGCTTAAGGTGAAGGAGGAAGAGGCTCAGCGGAAGAACCAGAAGCAGCCAAACACATCCTCACAACCATCCTCCAGGGGTCAAGGAAACGGCCAGAAGCGTTCCTTTCGCGACGGAGAATTGTCCTCGAAAGAGAACTCGCGCACAGGTACCAAGTGCAAATGTTACCTCTGCGGTTCCTACGACCACAACTGCAATTTCCATAAGCCAAAATCCTCCAATTTCTTGCGTAAGTCCAGTCAACAATATGTGGACTCAGACGGAAACACCTATTGCGTCAGCTTCAATGGTCCCTCCGCCTGTACCAAATCACACTGCACGTTCACCCACAAGTGCTGATTATGTGGATCCTCGGAACACGGAGCCCAGGAGCACCCACGCTAATGATATTTGCTTCTCCACACATCTCATACCCGAGGCGTGGAAGCAACTTCTGGAGGAATCCAATGCCCCTCAGAAGTTCGCCAAGATTCCGAAAGATCTTGAAGAAGGTTTCCGCATTGGCCTCGACAACTATTCACTCGCTTCGACTTACATCCTGCCTAATCACTTCAAAACAGAACAACACACTAGTGTCATATGTGCAAAATTTGCACAAGAGATGGAATTGGGCAGAATCTCACGTCTGTTCCATCCCGATGAGCTTCAGGCTCAGATTGGTAACTTCACCACAGCTCCCATGGCCATCGTTGAACAACGACCTGGCAAATTCCGCATTGTAATTGACCACTCCTTCCCACAAAAAACCCTACCTCCTGACTTTCCGCGCGCGCTACCCATCCTCTCCCTACCAATAGTCACCCTCTCCCTCCTATTGAATTTGATGTATCGGAAATCTCCATCAACACCCTCATAGACGCGAATGACTTTCCCTGCGACTGGGGATCCTTCTCAGAATGCTATCTGATGGTAGCTGTAGCCCCTACAGGTAGACAACGTCACTGATAATCCCAACGAATCTCTCTAACACTTCTGATACAACAGGTACTCAAGCTGCAATATTCGACGTCAATGCAGCATTTTGAAACATCCCCATCCACCCCTCCACCTGTCGATTTGTTGCACTTATGCTCAATGGTCTTATCCACCTTGACCTCATGCTCAATTTCGGAAAGAGACCTGCGCCGGGCATCTGGGGTCATGTTGCAGACGCAATGGCCTGGATTCTCAAATTCAGAGGCATAGAGGCCCTACTGAAATGGGTAGACAATTTTGTCTTCTTCCGGTACCCGAAGGGACAGAATGAAGACGGCTCCTTCACCTTCACACTTATTGGTCCACCGCTGCAATTCTAGGATGGCCATGGGCGCCGAGCAAATTTGTTCCTTTCACATCCTTCTTCAAGTACATCAGCTTCCTCTGGCACATTGAGGAAAAGACAGTACAGCTTCCAGATGAGAAGAAGGAGAAATACATCGCTTGGTTAGCCCCATGGGTTGCGAAGGAACGCCAGTTCGTGGATAAAGTAGAAGAACTCATCGGGACGCTCAACCACATTGCACTTCGTCGTTCCCACTGGGAAGACGAGACTGATCAATCTCTTCAACTTTCGCTCTGGATTCAAATCCGCCAAACGCTTCATTCCCCATTCCATCCCAGGCAAAACTCCAGGAAGACATCGACTGGTGGAATACGACCTCCTACACCAGCCGTTCATTGGAATGGAGATAATTAAGCTCCCTGACCTCATCGACATCGACCTCTTTGTGGATGCCTCAACATCTTGGGGGATTGGACTTATCCTGGATGGAAAATGGCTCGCATGGGAATACAGGACGGGTTGGACAGATGCGGAGCGCCATATAGGCTGGCGGGAGATGGTCGCAGTAGAACTCGCTCTACGGACCCTCATCTCATCAGGCTTTCAAACCGTTCGCGTTCACCTCCGTTCTAACAACATCGGTGTTGTAGGAGCTCTCAAGAAGGGCAGCTTAAGGGGCTACAAAATCAACCTGATTCTCAGGAAGATTATTGAGCTTATGCAGGAATTCAGGGTGTGGATAGACTGCGTATGGGTATCCACCCATGACAATCCAGCAGACGCACCATCGAGAGGCGCATTCCCCCTGCAAAAACAACTTCACGCTCACCCTCCCTCCGTACCGCGACACCTTAAACCTTATATCCACAACTCAATCCAACCCAACAATCCTCGCCTCAATTCTCAATAGCAATATCACCTGTACTCATATAATGAATCTATACTACCTAATACACGTATTTACAGGCTACAACTGCTACCGATTGAGAGTAGTAACCACTAGATCACCTAAGGATGACCGAGACAGGTAACAGTCACATATTGTGACTCTCTCTCTTCTATACCACCACCTGAAAGCGACCAGCTGATTCGCGTTTTCCATCACACTCAACAATCACCACACAATACCACCATTCCGATCCAAATTCATCCCCAATAACAACCAGAACAATCCTCGAATCAAGCCTCCTCGCCGAGTTCATTTTGACAAAAACGAGAATGTCCCCCCAGCCAATCCAATAACCACTCTCGACCAGAACGCTAGAAACGTGATGGATGCAGCCGTCTTGGACAAGACCAGACAGAGGAAACTACAGTATACGTCTGAGTTTCTGGTCTGGGCAGCTGAGCAAGGTCTAACCGAAGAGGATGTGCTCCCTCCCTCCAAGGCCACACTCTGTAACTTTGCTGCTTCCTTCGCTGGGAAACTAGCTGGTGGGACTGCTAAAGCCAAGGTCTCAGCAGTCAAGGGCTGGGTCCAGAGGAGAGGTCTCGCATGGGAAGGAGGAAACAACTTACGGAACGTTCTCAAATGGCGTCGAACGTAAAGCTCTAGCCTCCTCATTCTGCAAGCAGAGACCTCCCGTGAAGAAAGAGCACCTCAGCACTCTATTCGATGAGTTGGATCTAACAGGCTCTTGTGGTCTAGACCACGCCATGGCAGCGGTCAGCGCGGGATGCTTCTATGGCCAACTTAGAGGTGGCGAGATCCTTCCCCAGTCATCCAACCCCGCAGATTTCAATCCCTCCCACCTCCCCACAGTCAAGGACCTGAAAGCCCCCAACGAGAACAGTGATAGAAAGCTCAGGCTCCCGAAAACCAAGACAAAGCAGTCGAGAGGCAAGGAGGTTGTCTACTCCCCTCAGCCCGGCCGTACCAGTCCCACGAGAGCTTGGCGGGAACACATCCGAGTTAACAGGTTGGGCCCAGATGATCCTCTCGTAGCATATTGGGATGAGAATGACGAGCTGAAGTTCTTTCGAAAACCGTCTTTCTAAAATGGTGCAATGCGATATGGTCCAGACACAACATCCCTTGCATGACCGGCCACTGCTTCCGCATCGGCGGTATGACCCACTACTTAGTTCAAGGGATCCCACCCGATGTTGTCAAAATGCTTGGTCGCTGGAAGTCGGACGTGTTTCTCAAGTATTGGAGAGACCTCGACTCCCTGGCCTCCATCCATCTTCACCGTCATCACGCACAAGTCTCATATACAAACCGTTTGCAGGACTCGAGGGCCCAACGTCACTATGCTCCCTACTGATATATTATCCTTCCTTCGCTTCACCATACGTGTCTCGAACTAGTTATGTCCCCAATACAACACATTCCCTACACATACGCAACTATCACCTTTCCCCTCCCATTCCACCAATACTACATCTTACTCTATACCTACCCCTCCTTCCCAAGCTCCTCTCACTATCCCATACCCTCCTCATGCCATGGGGACGAACACATTGCTACCTTACAAACACCCGCACAAACAATAAAATCACATATTTGATGACTTGCATTCTCAGTCACCACAGTCTTGGGCTTTTGCCCCTGTGGGTATGTCGTCAACAGATCCCGACGCACCTGTGGCTTCTTTGCACGGGTAATTGGTTTCTGTATCCTCTGCACCCCCAGGTTTGGATAATTAATCCCTCTCACTTCATTTTTGGAATTAATGTTCCTAGCGTGCCTTTTGCCCAATGCATGTTAACAGTAATCTATATATTTATAGTTACATACCCAATACATCCTTATTCCCTTTGAGAAACTCGAACAGTGAGATCGCGTCAGAATCAGACAAAAGTCCAAGCCTACACGTGACCCATGGGAAGAGTAGACTGTGTTTTTGTCACGTTGTTGCGATCCCACATTCAGAGTTTCCAGTTTCTTGTTCTCCACTTCCACCACTGTGATATTCAACCTCAATGGAATTCCTCCATTCCTTCTTCCTTCTCACCAAATTCATTTTCACCCACCCTCCTCCCTCAAAAACTCTATAAAAGGAAGAACACGAACTACATACCTGCACGGTGATGAGTTGGATTTGTGCTGGGTATGAAAACCAACCAAACAACAATCACCCCAATCAGATACAATCCAAAAGGTTTAATTTAATGCGAGGAAGGAGGTTGTCGAAGGTTCCCTCGACTACTAATTGATTCAAAGAGAAAAGCACTTGACAGTTGGCGCAGACAGTGCGAGATGAACAAGGTTTTATATTTGGAGGGAGGTTTTTGAAAAGCCAACTAACGTACGACAACGCGCTGAATGGATTGAGGGGGAAAGCAAACACCAAAGCACAGGTTGAGTACGCTGACTCAACAAACAACTTTGTGTATCCGAGGTGAAATACCCAAGCATGGGTCAAGTACGCCAACTCAACAAACAACTTAGCATATCTCGGGAGCCTTTACATCGCCGCGCAATGATAATCCAACTCTCAGGTATTCCTGCGAGTTACCTAACAAGCTTATACAACTGCTGCGCAAGTCACTCGAGTAGGCGTTTTTAACACACTCAGTGAAGAGTGGGCAAGGGGTAGAATCTGTTGGTAAAGCTAGGTAACACTCCAAGGAGCTTCCTCCCTAAAACTAGACCAAGCCGACACTTGGGTCCAAGACCTTTCCTAATCAACAACGGGCTCGTCGAGGTGTGCACGTTAGGCTCCACCTGCGGTCCTAAGACTGATGTGACCTCTCTTCAAGATGAAAACCAGGAATGCTCGACTTAATAGCCGGGAAGTAGAATGAACAGCCTCAGTATTATCGAGGTTACAAGAAGGCCACCCATTTCAAAGGTTGTAGAGGATGATGCAGACGCGTCTGAGCGTGTACGAATCACTACAGGTCCTAAGATAGAACTGCATTTCAGGTATCAAGTCTAACTTGTCATTCCGAGATAGAATAGCTACCCTTATATACTGAGCAAGATATAATAAAATAGGAAAATGAGAGAAACTGAGCGAGATAGGATGAAACAGAGTAAGTAAAATAGAAAAAGATAAATAATGTCCATATATGCGTGTATACTATGGTTTTGCCTCGATGTTTTCCTGCCTCATTTGTTTGTCTTCCTCGATTGGGTCAACTTTGGGATTTTGGTCCGAATCAACTCGAGTCATTTGCCTTTTTACAAGGCTCGCCAGTTCCTTTAGCAGAACAGCCCTTGGAAGTATTTCTATGTTTTTCCTTGCCAATGGGAGACTGGTTATTATCCCTAGTTCCGCACGGTCTCGATTCTAGATGCCTGGTAGCATATGGATCTCGGTACAACGCTGAGGCTCGGATAGAAATACTCCTTGGTCCTTCCGTGCTCTAGAAGTAGCTACAGCAAGTGGGTCATGTGGCCGCGTTGGACTGCCGCGGCTATATGCCTAGGCGCTTTCCAGTGAGCGTCAACTTTGAGGGCACCCGTTAGGGTACTTCCTCATCTCGGTCCACCTTGCTTTGTTTAATAAACTTGAGTGTCGTTTAGACTCCTCGGTGAGCTGATCGCGGAAGCGATGCCTCGTTTAAGACTTCGATCCCTTGGGTATATCCTTCAATGACCTAGCCTAGTATTACTGGTATGTGGGCTTGTTTATCTGCCTCAGTCAGCAACTTGTTATCCAACAAGCTTGCCTCGCTACACCATACCGTGCATAGGACTTTGATCGAGGTGCATTCACAAAGTTAAGTATGGTACCATTGCGCGTACCGTTACTCTGCAACCTCTTGGGTAGAATAGGTCCTCGGTAGATTTTAACTATCAGCTCGGGCTCACTATAGTTCTCTTATTGACTGTGTTTTGTTACTAACAGAACCTAGGATTATTGGTTCTGCGCAGTTCTAGCCTTAGCTGAAAAATCGGCGTATCATCTCCCCCAAACTAAAAATCTCAACTGTCCTCGGTTGAGGCACAAGTTGAAGCCGTATCTCGGCGAGGTAACCTGTACCTGGATCGTGTTGGGTAATTGACCAGCATTGACTGTTTTATGAAGTCCGAGGTACTCTTGCCGAGGAAGCCCATCGCAGCACTAAGTTCAATCAACTGGCCTGGGTGCATTCCGTAGTTGCCGCTCGCGTTTAGGGTCTGATGCTCTTTTGGCACATCCCATCAGTCGCGGCAATCTTGACAAATCAATGCCTACTTTTGGCAAGAGATCGACTGGATACACTTGGGTGTCCCAGTTTCTTTGGCATGGTCCAGACACATCACCTTTGGACCCTGCAATCTCCTGATTTCTTGTTCTCCGTAGAAATCATAATGATTCTTTTGCTGTGCTCTTCTTCCAGACATTCTGGTGTGATGTGATCGGGATATCCCGGTCAGCGCTTAAATCCCTTTTGGGACGTGAGTCTGCCTTTCCTGCTTGTGTAGGGTCCAGGGGTTCTTTCCTCATATCACATCTTTGCATTCCATCACGTCGGAGTTCCGAGTTGTGCATCTGCTGCTAGCACATGGCTTCTTCTGACTTTCTATTTTCTATGCCCCAAGGTGCCTTTGTCACCATTTTTGACGGACTGCCTATCACAGAAATAAATTCCATGCCCCAAGGCGTCCTTGTCACCATTCTTGACAGGCTACCTATCATATAAATAGATTTGCGTTGATCCCCGAATCTCGTTAACCACTTTGAGACAAGTGATGCACGGTGCTGAATTTGACTTTTTCATCAACTGAACAGCGCAAGACGGTGATTCAAGTAAAAGGGTCTTCCCCATCTTTAGCACGCGTTTCCCGTATCTCGTACTTGTCATTGTGATATCACAATTTCCAGATAGACCGTTGCCATATTTCCTTCAAGATATCACCTACTCGATCAGCGAGCATATGATTTTCTTAAATGAAAACACCGCATTCCCATTTTTAGGAGACAGGAATTCCTTGGTTGGTACGAGGAGTACCTGCACGGTGGAATTCCTATGTCTCATTACATTCCTTTGAGGTCCCCGCGTCAGAACTCTTCGCGATTCATCAGTTGGACGTCCGTATTCGGTCATGATATTCTCTAAAACCTAAATTTGCGGACGCGTTTAGACCTCGAAAGATGCCCGTGCAGGGTTCAATCCTCATACAGGGTACATCTTTTCTGCGAGAAGTGCTTCCTCGCGTGATATGTCTTTTCCAGACGCCACAACTGGTAAGACGCGTCACTCCCTTTCGGAATTGCGCTGTCTTCCTGAAAAATGTTTTATCTTTCTTTTTGTCATGACTTAATCACGTAGGTTACTTTTCTCGGGTATAAGAGGCTCGGGATTTCGAGATTGTAAGTCCCAAACTTCCCAATTCCTCCTCTCTGTGCGTTGTTCTAACGATGTCCAGACGTACTTCTTCGAAACCACAAGCTGACTCTGACAATGAATTTCATCCGTCCTCCTCGCTCGTTAAGTCCACCAGGGCCACCCAGTCATCAGCTTTGTTGAGACGTCATTGACAAACAATTATGGTTCCTTTCTCTGACAATCAGCGTCCCTCAACATCCGAACGTCATTCCAATTCGACTGCGGGTCCCTCGAGGACGTCCTCTTCGAGGTGCCCAGCTGGTCGTGGTGCTGCTGGTCTCGACTTTTTGACTTCGAAGCCTGCCTCGGTCGGTCTCCACGATCAACTTGCCTCTTCGACTATTGCTATCCCTGAAGACCAGAAGGGTACGTGTTCTCTTTGTTAAAGTGTTTCTAGTCACTTAACAATTCCCCATTTTTTAGAGCTCTACGAGGAGCATATATGGTTCCTTCACATTGTCATCCTACAGGGGCTGCCTGGTTTCCTCTTCCTAAGGAGGCAACTAGGTGCTTCAGCCGACTGGCCTTCCAGGAACAATTTCTTATCCCTGTTTGACTTGATGGCTCCCAAGCTTGTAAGTTCCTTATTAATTCTTCCTGCGATCCCGAGATAATAACTTCATTTGTTTTAGATTGCCTATCGTGCCAAGTACGATGTCAAGGAGCTCCCAGTTTGGGCGGCCACCTTTTCGTTGAGGCTTCAAGAGCTGTGCGAGAAGGTTTTCAAGATGGACCTCGGCACCTTGGCTATACATCAGCGAGACTGGTTTTTCAAAGAGTCAAAGCTGATTCAATGTGCCTTCATTGGGGAGGAATGAGTAAGTTTTTCTTTTTATCTTGACTTTTTCCTGCCCGAGGCTGATCCTTATTACTTCTAGCCTCTTCAATTGGCTGACGCCATTTTTACCCCTCGGAAGTTCCTCGAGGCCAAGCTTTTGAACTTTATTCAGTTCAAAATCTCGTACTTGGAGACTTTGGCTGAGGTCCCTCAAGGTCATCGTTTTCCTCAGAAGATTTTGTACGAGACCCGATGGATGGTAGTAAGTTCCCCTCTTTCTTGTGGAAAATTGCCAAGGCTAATGACCTTGCTGTTTTCCCCAGACCATTCCTCCTGACAACGTACATCTCACTTCTTCCTATTCTTTTCTTTTGCTAAACATTGATTTTTGTTCTAGCAACCTTACGCATTTCACGGGTATCCCGCTGATTCATCGCGGTTTGATCTGGCCAATGACCCCTTGGACAATAATTGTTGCTTCCACGATGTTACTCCTCCTTTGGTCAAGGCACCGACTAGAGACTCTTCACCTCCAATGAGGTTATTCAATGACGATGCTGGCTCGGACATGGAGTTCATTGGGCAGGCCCCTCCTAGTCCAGGCAAACTTCATCCCTCCTTGGTAAGTTTCCTCTCCACACTTCTCTCTTTAATCAAATGTATTGACTCCTTCGTTTTTTAATTTATTTTCTAGTTCATGGGTCCCCGAGGTCTCGAACCTACTCCCATCAATCCTCGGCTTGCCTATTCGACTACAAATACAAAGATCCCTGGCTTTGACGGTTTCCCCAAGCTTGAGGGTGGTCGTGTCAACACTTTGTTGTTCGACTACGACTCGATTTTCACCTGAGGAGGGGCCGATCCTGAGAAGCAGAAGGATCCCTTGCAGGTTGAGAAGAGGTCCAACAGGAAGGGCGAGGTGGTCCTGATGCTGCCACGTCCTGCCACTAAAGGGGTTGCTATGATCACAGTAAGCCCTCTTTTTCCCTTTGAGTTTCCTGCTTCTTCTAACCAGCTATTCTAGGAGAAATTTGCCCGTCCTGGCGAATTCCAGGACAACGAGTGCGTGCGTTTGCACGTTAACTTTAACAGTCTCATTGGCAGCATGGTCCCTCTTCAGACCGTGAGTCTTTCCTACTTCCTTTGTCTTCCGTTGTTCCATGCTGACTTCACTTTATTTCAAGTTCCCTTCGACCTCCTGCACCTCCTGCATTAAGAGCGGGTTACAGTGCTCAATGCCTTTGCCCGAGTCCAACCCTGACAGTCCAATCTGTCATCCGTGCTGGAAGTCGCACGCCTCCTGCTTGTTCACCTTTCCTTTGGCGAGGGCAGACGAGGCGCGTCGTCGCCTCTTCACCTTTTGTCAAGGCAACAATGGCAGTAAGTCTCTTTTGTAAATTCAGTCAACTTTTTTCGCTAACTCCATCTCCCATTATCTAGCCATTGGTGTTGAGTCCACGGCGTTGTTTGAGGAGAATACTGCTCTTCATTGTCAAGGCCACTTGGTCCGTGCGATGGTGACGGAGTATTATATCCAAGCAGAGAACGTCTTCCATCGCCAGAAGCGTCTTCAAAATTCGACAACCGATCCACGGGCTCTCCTCCAAGGGCTGATTCAAGATGGCTTTGTTGAGAAGGATGACATCAAGCGCCTTTCCCTTCTTGCATTTTTGCTTGGATGGGAAAAACGATTCACCCTCGAAGACCTTGAATTCGAGGGTATGGAGTTCACAACCCTCCAGGGTTGCTCTCAGGCTCCTTCGCCCTCTCAATCTCGCATGGGTCATCTGGAGTTGCTCATGGACCCCTCGGAGCCTCCAATGGTTCCGGCACTTGTCAAGAAGTCGACTTCCAAGTCCAAGCCGCCAACACGCTCTCCACCTTCTATCCCTTTGCCTTCTTCCGAGAAGTCTTCTGACTTGGGGAATGAAGGTCCTCCTCCTGACGAAGCAGCCAGCGAGGAAGAGTCTGATGATGGGGCCGTTGTCCAGGGCTCCGAGGCAGATGCTTCAGGTGAACCAGACTCAGAGGCTGAGGAGGACGACAACGACGACGATGAAGCTGACGAGGAAGCTGATGATGATAATCGCGGGCCTCCTTCTCAGGTGGAAGAGGAAGACGATATCATCGAGATCGCTGACAGCCAACACGAGAGTCGCGCTCCTACTCCTAGTAAGTTTCAATGTCTCCCTTTTCATCTCCTCAACTGATCTTTTCTTTTTCAGATCTCAAACGCATGAGATCCGTCAACGAGGAGGAGTCGAGTGATGTTCCAGCTCCTTCCAAGAGGGCTCGTATGCCTTCTAGGAAGCGGGGCAGAGTCACCAGTGCTCCTCAAATCGCCTCGGACAGCAGTGCAGACGTCATTCCGCCCAAGCAACTGGCGAAGCAGTCCAAGACCGCGGGGCCAAGTCAGATGGTATGTTCAGTTATTCATCTTCTGACTTTTTAAAATGTGCTAATGAGTCTTTTCTTTAGAGGGTCGTTGTTCCTCAGACTACAACCACTCAGCTTCATCATAAGCTTTTTAAGAAGCCCAAGACGCATCAGGCTGAGGGCTCCTCGGTAAGATGATTCCCTCATCCTCTGTCTTTCTTTGGTCTGACTATTTTTCAGTCTAAGACCAAGCGTAAGTGACTCGAGATTCGTAGGCAGTTCTTTTGCCGTCTCGTAGTCCTTGCCTCGGCCAGGATTGCTTTCCAACCGTAAGTCGAGGTATCGTGGCAGAGCTTTTGCCGCCTCGCTGGATTTTTATTTTAACTTTGCTTTTTATCAACATGTCTGATAGTCCACTGGACTTTAAACATAACTTCAATCTATAGCTCAATTTCTACTTTATGCCAAAATTTGTATATAGTAGCATAGTAGAAATTCGAGTTTTTGTACATAGTAAAATAAAAGGAGTTTTAACTCCAGTTTCTTCTTTATTTTGTGCGAAAACCCAAGAAAACTTCTAAGTGGTCTCGAGCAATTTTAATGCTCATGTAGACCTTTCTAAGTTTGGTTAAGTTCTTCAGCACGGCAAACTACTGAATCTTGAAGCCAGTTACTGCGGCCATCTGTCAGGACTCGCTCACGGGTGTCTTTGGCTCTATGTATGCAGTTTAAGTTGTGCCAGTCTCATTTTGAGATTGAAACACTTCCAACGCTGCTTATCCGACCCTTGTCATGGTGAAACTGTTCACTTGGACTCGCCCAACTAAGGATTTAGTTCCTCGATGGTTTTACCGTGACCAGTGCTGTTTCTAGCCACAGCGGACTTCTTCCGCTCTAAGTCGTCAAGCGCATCATATGGTTTTGATGGTGTGATTACACCACCTTGTTATCAAGCAAGAGTTTGATTGGTCAAAGTGTCGGATTCAAACTGTTTTATTGCAAACTAGTTTTCATGCCGAGGGCCAGGAATAAAGTTAACAATGTTAGGATATTGACCCGTACGCCCATATCATTGCTTTGACCTTTCCCTTTATAGATACTTACACTTTTACTTCCGCTCATGTGGCTTACCAATAACTAGGTAGTTTACCTATATATGTAGCGCTAGTGCATTGCCTCACCTCAGTTGTTCTATGTTCATACAACTGAGGTGAGTAGCTCATACTTACTATACTTTGACATTATCTGATTACCTATTAGCTTATTCTTCTACAGGTACATAATACACAGTTGTTCTACGTTCATACAACTGAGCTTATTCTTCTACAAACAAGTTCTGGCCAGATAAGACATAGATACATGTTTGTGCCCATTTCTTAGCTGTAGCCTTGAATTTTGCTTCTTGCTTCACCGGTCTTGCCGCGATCAACTCTTGTTTGGACCGCAAATAATCTATCTCGCCAATCCTCTCCCCCAAACAAAAAATTTCAACTGTCCCAGTTGAAGGAGGGTAGCCAAGTATAGCGTGGCAAAATATTTCATGCAGAATGGACCTTTTTTAGAGCTTCCGGTTTCACGTCTTGCCGCGATGATATTTCTATCGCGGCAAAGTCTGTCCGCGATGCTCTGAGTCCCATTGTTCTGATGTCTGCAGCGAAAGCAAATTCTTCTCTCATCTGGCAGTATTTTGGCGGCAAATATTTTGTCCAACCTGGTGCCGTCTCAGATCCCAAACTCAGCTTTGTCTCAAATATAAGGCCTCAGTATCTCGAGGATAAATTTTCGAGCCTCCGCTTACATCTTTCAACTCTTCTTTCAAACAAGCACATCCATTCTAAAATGTCCTCCGAGCCTGCTCGTCCTTTCATCACGCTCAAGGACTACCCAGACCACAAGATCCAGCTCCAGAAGCAGGCCGATGCTATCGAGGTACTTGCCAAGGCTAAGTGCGCTCTCAGCATCCGTCACCCTACTTGCGAGCAAGCTCTTGTCTACTTGGTACGGGACTTCCCAATTTTCCACAGAGTCTAGTGTGTGTGCTAAAATATCAAACACCCTTCAGCACTATCCTGCCAGTCAAGAAGTTACTTCTCAGACTGATTACCAAGAATTGTACAAGACGCTGCTTGACTTGGTGGCCCCCGTCCATCAGCAGCAAAAGGTCAACTTGTTCGAGAAGTGCGCGAAGTACTACCGCACTATCACGGCTTCGAATGAGACCCCTGACCATGCTGGCAAGCAGAGAAAAGGGGTGAGTTTATTTACTCGTCCTCGTATCTCGTTGACCAGGTCTCAGTTTTCCAAAAAGGATGGTTCCTCTCGGCGATCTATCCGAGAGGATGAAGAGGTGGTTGAAGTCCCGGCTCCTCCAAAAGTTGCCAGCACAAGTGCAACACCCGTATGTGATTATCACATTCTTCTTCTTCAAAGCTGATTTCTTTGCTAGACCGGGCCTCGTGCCCATGTCGCGACAGCTCCTAATTCGCGTCACTTGCGTGTAAGTCAATTCCTCTATTTCTTCATTTCTCTTTTTAATTCGTTTCGTAGGAATCTCCTTCGCCTTCTTCATCTCGCCCCAATGTATGCACACATGTATTTCCTCATCAGCTCGATTTGACTGAAGGGTTTTATTATGTTTCATTAGGGTACAGCTGGAGTCGAGGCTCGGAAGGGCAAACGTACTCGTCTTAACGACGATGCGTCCAACTTTCGTAGGCCCGAGACATCAGGTAAGAACATTTTTCATTCTTTTATCGAGGCAATTGTCCAGACCGGGAATGCTCCTTCGATCGAGGACGTTGCTCCTCGGACGATTGGTCCTTGGGATCCTATTCCTTGGGATTGTGAAATTCCCGAGACCATAGGATACTTCACTGGTGGGGGAGCCGAGGTACCATACAAAGTTATTGCTTACGAGCAACTTTTCGTAGTTTTACGGCTACCGAGGCTCCTTTACCCAGTTTCTTGCCTTTACCGGAAATTTTTCCTTCACCGTCCAGTGGCTTTCGAAGTGGTACATCTCATCCCTCGATTGTGCCTCGCACAATCGCTTCTTGGATCGAGAACTTCCCTTCTCTCCGATTCCTGCCATCGACTTATCTTATCCATTCGGATTGGATTCCTTCACACGAATTCTGTCCCTTCTGTGATCGAAGCATCTGTGCAGTGTCTTTGGTACAGGACTAGCAACTTTCACGAAGTCA
Organism: Gymnopus androsaceus JB14; assembly: GCA_009733575.1. Taxonomy (NCBI): domain Eukaryota; kingdom Fungi; phylum Basidiomycota; class Agaricomycetes; order Agaricales; family Omphalotaceae; genus Gymnopus; species Gymnopus androsaceus. The sequence continues at coordinate 19,460 of ML769505.1, read as the reverse complement.
CGGACCAATTTCTTTCTTACGGTGACCTTTGCAATGCCGGGTATACAGACTTTCCATTTCCACAACGCCTTCAACAAATTCAGGAACTTCGTGCTAGTCTCAAGAATAATTTTCCTCGGTCTGACCATTGTAACTGTTGTTCTGGCAAGTCGACGGAGTCTTTCCTCAACTACTCTTGGGTTCGCAATGAGCTGGTCGGTTATCCAAGCCAACCTACTGCTCAAACCCTAGAGTTGGTCCCCGCGACTTATTCCTTCTCGGGAGTCCCTTGGCACGTTCACGGCAAGGTATACAAGTACACCTCGGAATCCCTTGAACAAGTCCGTGCCCACTACAACAGTTGAGGTCGTAACTTTATCGCATTAAACCCAGACAAGAGTCCTAATGAACTATTGCATTAATTCAGGACAAGCAGTCAGGTTTGACAGCTCTGCCAAACTGCACTACTGTAGGCTCGGAGGATGTGGTCATGTGATCCAAACTTAAAAGGCTTATACAGAGAGAACAAGGACCTGTGGGAAAAAACTGACACCCCCCCTTGGATTTGTGAGACTACCCTGGACCTAACCATAACCCTAACCAGCACCCTAACCCTAACCCTAACCATCTATGACCATAACAGTGGGGCTATGCTCCCACACCCTAATAATATTATCAACCCTAGATCCTAATGTAATCCTAACCCTAACCTAACCCTAACCCTCTGTGACCATAACAGTGGGGCAAGCCCCCACACCCCCAATATCATCCTCAACTCCTAACCCTAACCTAACCTAACCTAACCTAATCTGGATGCTTGGCTCTGTTTGGATCAAATCTCTCATGTTAGGGTTAGCACAAGAGATTTGACCCAAACATCACTTAATCACTGCCTATTAGATATTAGTAGATTTGGCAGAGCTGTCAAACCTGACTCCTTGTCCCGATTTAATGCAATAGTTCATTAGGACTATTGCCCAGTTTTAATGCATTACTCTTACAGCTACAGGTGGCTACAAGAACAATCCTTTGGTCGAACTCGCTTGTGGCTTTCCTAAGGTAACTCTGCCTTTTCTCGTTTTTGTTCGAGGCTCACCAGTACCCTTTCTTTCGTAGGTCCCTGTTGTTCCTCGATACTCGCGGGTCCTCGACTGGAGTGGGAGGCCATTATTGCCAGACCAGGCATTCCACAGGAGGAGCGCGTTCTTTGAACTTGGGATACTCATACCGCATATGATTATTTCTGGGATCATATCTTCCAAGGCGACTTTCCATCTCGGGACCAACTGGTGTTCAGTCTTTCCCAAAACTCTAGTCCCAAACAGCTTGTCAATTTTCCGCCTCAGGAAGCTTTTGCTCACCCCTGCGCAGTTTTGTCCCTGCTGTCGTGACTGTCCTGAATCGCGATACGTTCCCATCGCGGTTCGATATTCTCCTTTAGAGAATGCTAGTTTCCGCGAAGCTGCTCTGGTCCGAGGTACTCATGATTTCCATGATGTACATGAAGACTGGCGTCGAGGTATTTTTCCTCGAGACAGTTGACCAGTTCCTCCTACAGTTTCTATCAAAGTCCCCGCGGATTCACCAGGCCCAAACAGTCCTTTGTTGGTTACTCATCAGTCTATCCAACAATCCATCGTCCAGATCACGTCGAGGTCTTTATGACCCTTCGACTTGGAAGTATACAATTCTCGTAGTTCCTATCCCTTCCGCAGCCCTGCTTTGCCTCGATGAGGTCCGTCCTTCAGTCAAACCTGTTTCTTCCATCATCCCGAGCTTCGTCCCGTTCGGCATCCCAACTTTCAGCCCACGAGTTTTCCCAGCGCATGCCGAGGCCTTGTTCTCTCCGGCTCTTCACAGGTCAACACGAATCTATGATGACGAAGGGTTACCCTTCCCTCAGATTGATTTGGAT